>WNGS01115987.1:0-21677 GCA_020271785.1 Procambarus virginalis
CATTCTTCCTGACGACAAAACTACTCACAAATGTACTACCTACTTGATGCACCAAAACTAGGGAAATACTTATGTGAGCGTAACAGAGTACTGAGGTCTGCCGAAATTCGCGTCTGCCAGTCTCAATGTTCACTGCTGTGCACACTTAATTACGAGTCCTGGCTTCAATTGTCGACGCGTTATTAACTGACGAGGCACTAGAGAACACATAGGCAAGTAATTTTCACTTATTAACTGGGTATCAACGTAATTCTTGTCGATAAGAACCCCAGCAGCTGCCATGTGCCCACCCACGCTGCCTCGTGACCAAGCCTTTTTGAGTAATGGCGTCACCGCCTTCCTCCTCCCTCCCCGCTCTCTCTCATTCACCACGGAAATTATTAAACACGAATTATTCTTTTCCGCGCAATTATGGATGAAATGCGATAATATGAACTGGGTTGGAATTATAGGGATTTAATAATTATCATATTCTCGATAAATGATCTCTAGCGAGAAATGGAGATGTTATTTATACTTCTCCAGAGCATTCGATCGTAACAGAACAAAAACTGTTACTAAATAATTTCAATTAATAACTCTCGATTTACATTATCAGGAGTCATATTATCAGCAATATGCTCAGATTAAATTATATTAACACTACTGTTAGTGGTGTTAAGAACTACTGCATTAGTAAGGTAATGGTAATTTATTATAATATAATAATAGATGATAAGTGTTGGAAATTTCCAACAGTACCAAAGTTTCACTTACCTTTATGGAGGGCTCTTGATGGCGTATGGAAGATGGTGATGAGGGGGGAGGAGGAGAGTAGTTACTGTTTGGAAGGGGAGTCTGTTTCCATTATCACATCAGGCAGTGATGTTTTCTCTGGGGTACTCTCTCCTACGTTTTGCCTGAATACCACTAGGACCTGGTTGTGGTTCAGTGCCTGTTTGTCTCACTACAAATTTGTCAAGAGACATTTGTTTTTCCCTTCTTTTTAACATTAGTCGGAAATGATGCATCACAGTGTCATTGAATAGGTTAAGGCAACGACATACTGCAGCTTGATTTGGGTGATCGTTTCAGCAAAGGTTTGCATTTCTTCCCATATTGCACACATTTTCTTAATTTTTGAGGAAGAAACATTCTCTACTGGCACATCCTTCCCTGAAGAAATTTCCTCAGCTGTCAAATCGCCACTCGCATTACCACACAAGAGTAAACCGATCTTTCATAGGCTTGTGTCCAGGCAATGACTTCTCCTCCTTGGTAATGTATGTTTTCTTTGGCAATCTTTTCCAGAATAGCTCTGTCTTGTCACAATTAAACACTTGTTGTGATAGGTATGCCTCACTCTGCACAAAATCTTTAAATTCGCCAATGAATCTTTCAGCCGCTGGTTTGTCTGCACTGGCAGGCTCCCCATGCCTCACAACACTATGAATTCCACTTCTTTTTCTAAATGTCTCAAACCATCCCCTGCTCGCCTTAAACTCTTTCACTTCTGCATCACTCGTTCCAGGGGTTTTCTTTAAAAGGTCTTCATGCAATTTTCTTGCCTTTTCACAAATGATGGCCTCCGAAACGTTATCACCCGCTAACTCCTTGTTGTGTATCCAAATTAATAATAACTGTTCAACATCCTCAAGTGTTTGTGTTTTATGTTTGGTGATTATTGATACGCCTTTTGCCACTTTAGCACTCATAATGTCCTTTTTCTTAGCCAGTATGGTGGATATCATTGACTGAGATATGTTGTACTGCCTACCCAGTTCACCTACCCGCACACCATCTTCATATTTACGAATGATCTCTTGTTTCTGCTCTATGGTCATTCTTACATGGGATCTCATATGTTGAGCCTTACCACTGACTTTCCTGGGACTCATGGCACGATATATAATAATTACTTTAATGTTCAAAATGCAAAAAATCACCACAAATGCGGAATTTCTTATAGGCGCGATCGTCACTAAGCGGGCAGCTGTAGTAAACTGAGGCAGGTCGGCCGAGTGACCGGGAACCACGCGCTCAGTCGACCCGAACGTGTACCAACAAATATCGGATATCGACGACACCATCGGATGTCGAGTCGCATTTTTCGATGAAATTTATATCGCAACTCGAAATTATCGTAAATAGGGGCAATCTTATGTCGAGGTGCCACTGTATCTCTAAAACTTTGAGTCAGTTTAAAAAAATCAAGTTTCTGACCGATTCTCACCATTGTTACAAATATTGTGCACAGTTGTCTGTTCTACAATCCTATTGGAATGGATTTTTCACAAACCCTAAACGTTTGTAGTTATCAATTTTTTTTCTACATCTGGCACATAATTCAAATGCCACATTGACTATTTTTTTTTACAGTAAACTAAACTGAAAACATATATTCTAAATTTATGAAAATGAAGATCATATACTATTCTGAGAGCATAATAACACCAAATGAATAATTGGTGTTAGTTTATATTTTTGCAGCTGATTTCAAAATCTGAAGTTTTCAATATTCAATTTTTTTATTTTCTTATTTTTCAAGTTACGTTTGTGATCATTTAGACAAAGTTGCAGGATTTGCTAGTATGCACAAAAAACTGGAAAGCATTAGAGCATATTTGAGAAATTGAACTTTGCCATCAGGTCCTGTCGTATATGTATGCCATGCACAGTTTAAGGGTTAATACAGAACTGTACTGTATAAAATGCATAAAACTTCAAACTAACAATATTTCACTAATTATAACAATAATTATATTTTAAATAAAATAACTTGTAACAGTCAATACGTACATTAAATTTTAAGTATGCCTATAAAATAAGCACAGGTCATGTCAACGCGTTGGACCTGGATGAGATGGCTGGCACCATGTGCTTCTCCTCTTCCTAGGGTAAAAACGTCGGACTCACGCGCAAAGGATTTTCGTGATAAATTTGAACAATTTTTACTGTTTGAACTCATTTAATCTGTCAAGATGTCTCAGAGCAGCATTCATGGTATTGAAGGTATAAAACAAAAGAGAAAACATTTGTCAATTGATCAGACAGTTGACTTGATAGAGAAAGCAGAGCGTGGATACTCTGTCACTCAACTCGCCCAAGAATTCAACATTTGTAAAGCTACAGTTTGTGATATAAAAAAGCAGAAGGATAATATTAAGAAATTCTTTGCTCAAACTGATGCAATAGGCAACAAGAAAAATTGAGGGCTGCAAAGTATACGGATTTGGACTCGTCTGTATTTTAATGGTTTACACAGCATGGTGCGAAAGGAATTGCTGTTTCAGTTGATTCTATTAAAAATGCAGCTGAAAGACTTGCTGTAAAGTTAAACATAGATAATTTCAAGGCTAGCACTGAATGGGTATGTTGATTTAAAGAGAGGTATGGCATCATTAACAAGAAAATTTGTAGCGAGGCATTAAGTGCAGGTGTTGGAAGTGCTAATGCATATAAGAATAAACATTTTCAGCACATTATATCTAATAATCTAAGCTGGTTTTAACCCTCAAACCGCGCATATCATATATAAATGATATCAGTGACAAAACCGAAACCGCGCACATCATTTATATATGATTTCATGTCGAGCGCTATAATTTAAACGCCCCGCCTGGGATAGGGGCAGCTATAGTACAGCCACGACTGATAGTTGCCAGATGCCACCTAGAAAAAAAATCCAGCCCAACATTCTTGGGAGTGAGAGTGTCAGTATTGCGCCAGCCTTGGTGGCTGGCGCACGCAGCACGAGCTCACAGCACCGCTGTTCAGCTTGTGACCACAGCATCGCCTACAAATGCCAAAATATAAGTGATACTGCTATTATTTAGCAGTGATAGTATTACTGGATAAAACTGACCAGGATTCTGATAACAGCTTGATTGTGGAGATATTTAGCGCTCGATGGAGGGAGGAGTAAGGCTGTGGCGGGAGGGTTGTGGGCGTCGTCTTCTGACTGTGTGTGGCCACCATTTATTGACTGCACTCACCATACCAGCTTAGTGGTTCGCTATGGTGAACACAAATGTAGATACTTACATATAACGTGTGTATAGTGTGAGATAACAGCGAGAGGAGTAGGTTGGGAGCCGCCATTTTGGTGAGAGAGGAGCGTCGTCTGCACAACTTGGCATGTTGTTTACTGGTGGCCACTATGGTCTTTGGGCACCATACCAGCTTATTTGTATAATTATGGTGAATAAAACAGGTAGATACTTATATATAATGTGTGTATATATAGCGTAATAACACCACAACCAATATTGTTGGAGGAGAAATATTAGTGCGTCTGGCCTTGAGGGCGGCCGCCGATCAGCTGACTGTGGAGTAGCTACGTCTTTGTGCGTTTACTCACCATACAAGCTTAGATGTACAGTTATGGTGAACAAAACATGTAAATACGTATATATAACGTCTGTGTATAGTGAATAAATGCAAAAACAGTATTGTGGGAGGTAAATGAGGGTGAGTGAGGTGGTGTTGAGGGAGGGCGTGGCAGTGAGTGGCTCGCTGGTGTGTGGCGGCCACTCCTCGTTGCTTTTTGACTCACAAGACCAACTTAGTAGTTCGTTATGGTGAACAAAACATTCAGATACTTATATATAACCTGTGTATATAATGTAACAACAGCAAAACTATTTGTTATTGTTTTATGAACATAATAATTGAATCTTGAGGTTATCTTGAGATGATTTTGGGGCTTTAGTGTCCCCGCGGCCCGGTCCTCGACCAGGCCTCCACCCCCAGGAAGCAGCCCGTGACAGCTGACTAACACCCAGGTACCTATTTCATTGCTACATAACAGGGGCATAGGGTGAAAGAAACTCTGCCCATTGTTTCTCACCGGCGCCTGGGATCAAACCCAGGACCACAGAATCACAAGTCCAGCGTGCTGTCGGCCGACCGGCTCCGAGCCGGTCGGAGCCGGCTCGGAGCCAGCATATAATCACTTATATGCGCAACATAATTTTGAGTACAGCGATGGTTCACACATTTTATAATATAAATATACCACAATTCACTGTATGGAATAATATTACTGCAAAAAAACTAAGAAAAAATCAATCAGAGACATTGAAATAATTAGCTAATAATATATTTGTGGCAACTGCCGTCTGACAGCTCGGGCGGAGCAGACCTCGTCTGGCAAAGGCTCTGCCAACGCCCCTTTTTTGCCACACTTCCCTACCCTACTGCGGCTAAAATATGCCACCTACGATTTTTTTGTTATTTTTTCCGTGATCAGGGAACAAAAATAAACACTTCTATAAGACGAAAGAATTTTTTGGATTTTTTTTTTTTGTTGCGCCTGTGGGTGTGAATTCCATTTGGGCCCCTAGCGGTTTGAGGGTTAAGTGTACAATGCAGATGCAACAGGCTTTAACTGGAAATGCCTTCAAAGAAACACTTTTGGCCTTCAGGCTTGAGAGGAGTACTCCTGGTTGCAAGGTAAAGAAGGAAAGAATTTCAGCATTATTGTGCTGTAACGCAGATGGCAGTCACCGAACAAAGTACGCAATTGTTGGGAAATCTGCCAACCCAAAAGCATTGAAAAACTGCATGAACAGACTACCTCTCATCTACTACAACACAAAAAATGCCTGGTTCACACAGATTATTTTTGAGGATTGGTTCCAAAATCACTTTTGCAAAGAAGTAAAAAAGCAGCAGATCAATATGTGTAGAATTCATCCTGCTGAGGTAAAGGCAATGTTGTTGACTGATAATGCCCCAGCTCACCCCATTGCTAAATTAACATCGCCGGATGGCAAAATAACATGTATGGCTTTACCACCAAACACTACATCTGTAATACAGCCCATGGATTAGGGGTTATCTATGCTCTCAAAGGCTTTATAAAAGAGCTATGAATTCAGATATTATGGAAGTTCTGCTCTCTGAGGAAGATGAGATGCCTACTAAGGACACGAAGGCTAATAGAACACTAGAAAACTTCAAAAAAATATTCAATTAAATACGCAATTTACAACTAGGCCAAAGAAAGGAGCGAGTTGAAGGTCACCACATTAAAGAATGCATGGAATAAAATTCTGAGTCTGGTACCTGGTTAGAATGAAGACAAAGATGACTATGATTTTGAGGGCTTTGATAATGCGATTTTTGAGACATTCAGAGATGCAGGTGAGGAAAATTTGAAACTTTCTGATGTGAATGCATGGTTAGATAATGATGGTGATGATCCAGGTTATGGTGAATTAACTGATAATGAGATTATCCAGTGTGTTATTGGTAATAATGATGAGGATGTGGAAGAGAAAGATGACAGTGTGTTATCTATTCCATATGCTGCATCATTGCAAAAGGTTAATGATCTGCTTGATTTGGTTGCTGTAATTGATAATGAAGAGCTGACAAATTATTACCTGCACCTAAAGGACATGAAAGATATTATAATGAAGCTCACAACAAAGAAACAAACTAAGATTCAAAAGTTTTTGGTACGGTTTCACAGAAGGCCTACAGGACCAGCACCCAGCACTAGCAAGAACTCACCTTCTGAGGATGTCCAGGCAACTGGACCAGCACCCAGTACTAGCAAGGACACACTTGCTGGGGATGTCCAGGCAACTGGACCAGCACCCAGCACTAGCAAGGACTCACCTGCTGAGGATGTCCAGGCAACTGGACCAGCACCCAGCACTAGCAAGGACACACCTGAGGATGCCCAGGCAACTGGACCAGCACCCGGCACTAGCAAGGACTCACCTTCTGAGGATGTCCAGGCAACTGGACCAGCACCCAGCACTAGCAAGGACACACCTGCTGAGGATGCCCAGGCAACTGGACCAGCACCCAGCACTAACCATAACTTACCTGGGAGTGCCAATTGAGCTGTAATAACACAGTTCTAATGACACTAACTGTACAAAGTGTAGTTTAAGTGATATATGTGTACTGTAGTAGTGTGATTCTAGTGGTCTGTACTTTATGTACAGAATGTAGTGTATAATGTAAATTTGTTAGAAAAGTTACTACAAATACAAATTCAAATATTTATTCAAGTACATACATACAAGGTGAGATACAAAAGTTGATGGATTTATAGATAGAGCTAGTACATACAATGCCTAAAGCCACTATTATGCAAAGCATTTCGGGCAGGAAAAACACTAAGACTAAAACTTAATACTAATTGAGATTAAAGTAAAAATTGTGTTGAGAAAAAATAAGAAAAAAAATGAAAAAAGGGGGAGGGGAAACATGACAGAAAAAAGCAAAAATACAATTTGGTCAACAAACAGCATTGTTTAAAATCGTAGACATGGGTAGACATTTAGGGGTGAGGTAGGTTACATTGAGTTAATTATGTAGTGCTTAGTTTTTATCTTAAACTGGTTGGGAAAGGCACAGTCTTTAACATAATTGGGAAGGTCATTCCACATTCGAGGTCCCTTGATTTATAAAGCATTTCTAGTTTGATTAAGTCGCACTCTTGGAATATCAAATAGGTACAGTGGTACCTCGGAATGCGAGTGTCCCTGTATGCGAGTTTTTTGGAAGACGAGCAGGATTTCCTCGAAAATTATGTCTCGGAACGCAAGGGTTACCTCGGGACGCGAGTTTGTTGATACGCGTACAGGCCGACCTAGCGCGTGGTCGATCGGCGATCGTCGCCCCTCCGCCCCTCAGTTTACCATTGTCTCGTGCCCAGTGACTATCCCACATCAATTCTTCACCTGGATTTTCAGTGTTTTGTTGGATTTTTGGTCATTTGACTATACAGTTTGTTATTATATATCTCACCATGGGTCTCAAGAAAGCCATTGATAAGGTTCAACCTAAGAAAATAGCTGTGAGTAGAGGTAGTAGAGGATGTCCCTCCTTGATTAAGAAAATGTGTGAAGTATGGGAAGAACTGCAAAGTTTTGTTGAAAAAACTCACCCAGATAAAGCTGTAGCAGGCCGTTGCAGTGACCTTTTAAATGATAATGTGATGTCTTACTACAGACAAGTGTTAAAATGTAGGGAAAAACAAGTGTCTTTAGAGAAATTCTTAGTAAGACAAGCAAGTCCTAGTGGTATGCAGGCAAAATGTGCCAGTGTGTGCATACCAGTGAAGTCCTCACTGCCTGATGTGATAATGGAAAGGGACTCCCCTTCCAAACAGTAACTCCTCTCCTCCTCACCATCTTCCATACGCCTACAGCATTCAAGAGCAAGGTAAGTCTACCCATTCAAATCTACCCATTCTATCAAAAATATTTGAAAAAATTATTTACAAACAGCTCTATTCCTACCTCGTAAAATTTGACATACTCAGCCCCTGCCAGTTTGGCTTCCGGTCCCAAAAGAGCACCAACGATGCAATCATTAGTCTCCTTGACGTAATCTACTCAGCCCTTGACAAAAATGAGTTTCCAATTGGACTCTTCATTGACCTAAGAAAAGCCTTTGATACTGTTAATCACAACTACCTCTTCCTTAAACTTCAGCATTATGGAATCCGTGGCCTTGCCCTTGACTACATCCGATCCTATCTTAGTGACAGACACCAATATGTAACCATCAATGATACAACTTCTTCCACTCTACCAATTACCGTTGGAGTGCCACAGGGCAGTATCTTAGGACCTCTTCTATTTCTTATATATATAAATGATCTGCCTAATGTCTCTAATATTCTCAAACCTATATTGTTTGCTGATGATACTACCCTTATCTATTCAGACCTCAACCCACATACACTAAATAATGTTGTGAATAATGAATTAAAAAAAGTCCACTTCTGGATGTCAACTAACAAACTAACATTAAACATCGAAAAGACTTACTACATCTTATTTGGAAGCAAATCATCAAATGCAATTCAGCTACAGATAGACAATATTAACATCAGTAATAAAAATGATGGCAAGTTTCTTGGCCTATTCCTAGACAAGAGACTCAACTTCAGCACCCACATACAACACATAACTAAGAAAGTCTCTAAAACAGTTGGTATACTCTCCAAAATCAGATATTATGTTCCTAACTCCGCTCTCCTCTCACTATATTATGCACTAATCTACCCCTATCTTAATTATGGTATCTGTGCATGGGGGTCTACCACTGCAAACCACCTTAAGCCCATCATCACGCAGCAAAAATCTGCTATCAGAATAATAACTAACTCAGCTTTTAGACAACATTCAGCTCCCTTGTTTAAATCTCTAAACTTGCTAAATATTAACTCCCTCCACACATTCTCTTGTGTCAACTACATTTACAAAACACTGTTTTTAAATGCAAACCATGCTCTGAAACTCTCCCTGGATGGATGTAATAGGACCCATTATCACCACACCAGAAATAAATATCTCTTTGATATCCCCAGGGTCAAACTTAATCTGTGTAAACACTCTATGCAAATTAAGGGACCTAGTCTATGGAACTCACTCCCTAGTGAATTGAAAAACTGTAAAAGTTTTGCCTTATTTAAAAACAAAACCAAAAAGTACCTGATTTCATCTTCTTAGTTTCCTACACTGAGCTTTAAATTTGCTCTGTACCTAGTGTTACCCAATCTCCTAATCTCCTAATTTTTATGTATTTAACCCTACCAACCTTATCATTGTGTTCATTGCTGTCTTCTTTTATGTGCTAGCCATATGCTGTTTTGTGCCTACCAATTTTTGTCAACTACCATTCAAGCTGTCATTGCAATCAATCTTAGCTGCCTATGTGCTTTAATCCACTGTACCTACAATTTTCTCTAATTTTTTTTCTTGCCATGTATCTGTTATCATTTTTTTATAAATCTTGCAAGTATTTACCTACTTAAAATTTTCTTAGATTAAGGACCTGCCCGAAACGCTGCGCGTACTAGTGGCTTTACAAGACTGTAATTACCATTTTATGTATCCACACATTCCCAATGTACCTTCTTGTATATGCATAAATAAATAAATAAATAAGTAATAACTTGAACATAGTTTTGTAGGTTTATTTAGATGAATTAGGTACAAAAATTTAGTTTGATATGGGGTTTTTGGGGTAGTCAGGAACGGATTAATTCATTTCCCATTATTTCTTATGGGGAAATTAGCTTCAGAAAACGAGTTTTTCGGAATAAGAGCTGTCTCCAGGAACGAATTAAACTCTTAAACTGAGGTACCACTGTATTTGTTTCTGGTGTGGTGTTCATGGGATCTGTTACAACCTTCTAGGAAGCTTTTAAGGTCAGGATTCTCATTACAGTTCAGCATTTTATATATGTATAATACACATGAGACAATGTGCAGTGACTTAATATCTAACATATTCAGAGATTTGAGTAAGGGTACCGAGTGATGACTGGGGCCAGAGTTAGATATTGTCCTAATAGCAGCTTTGTGTTGAGTAATTAGTGGACGTAAATGATTTTGGGTAGTAGAAACCCAAGCACAAATACCATAGTTGAGATAAGGAAAGATGAGAGAGTAAAAAGTGTCACCAAGGTAGGGCGAGGTAATCTACCCTAATTAATGTCTAATCTTCAATCTATCCAGTTTAAAATGGAGAATAGTAAACAATAACATTATAGCAGGAAGTCAACCTGGAAATAACCAACCACAGGTCAGAGAACTACTGTACTGAGATTCTGTGACAAATTCTCGCTCAGTCAGCAGATTACAGAACCAACTAGGAACGAAAACACGCTGGACCTGATATTCACGAACAATGAGGAGCTAATCAGAGACATTACTGTCTCAGACACTACGTACTCGGACCACAAGCTCATTGAAGTGCAAACTAACATTAATAACAGTAGTAGGCCCAAGAGAATCAACAAGCGAGAAGGGCTATTCAATAAATTCAATTTTAATAATAAAAGGATAGACTGGGAGAAAATAAACAGGGAACTTACAAACATTCAATGGGAAAATGTCCTAAGAAATAAAAATCCTACACAAGGAATAGAAAAACTGACTTCTGAAGCATATGAAGTCTGTCTGAAACATGTTCCTTTGAGGAAAGCCAGAAAGAGGTCCAATGTAGAAAGAGAACGCAGACGACATTACAAAAGGAGGAAGAAATTAATGGAAATGCTTAAGCATACACGACTCTCCATACAGAGAAGAAATAATTTAAACAGGGAGATTGAAGAAATCAAACAGAGACTGAGGCATTCCTATCATACTGAAGAAAGGCAACTAGAACAGAAAGCAATTCAAGAAATAAAGAAAAACCCAAAATATTTTTTCACATATGCTAAATCTAAAGCGAAAACCACTGCCAGTATTGGACCTATTCGTATTAGCGAAGGTACATACACAGAGGATGACATAGAAATTAGTGAAATCCTAAAAAAAAAGCAGTATGAAGACATGTTTAGCACTCCGATACTCAGCATGAAAGTGGAAGATTCGGACACTTTCTTTATGAATGATACTCAAACACCTGTAAATATAACTGATATCAGCACGAGCGTGGCAGATTTTGAAAGAGAAATTGACAATATGCCCATGGTCCAGACTCATGGAATTCAATATTTATAAAGAAATGCAAAGTGCCAGTAGCACAGGTGCTCAGTATAGTGTGGAGGGAGAGCTTGGACACAGGGGAGATACCAGACATGCTTAAAGCAGCAGACATTGCCCCTCTACACAAGGGTGGTAGCAAAGCATTGGCAAAGAATTATAGACCAGTTGCACTAACATCCCACATAATAAAAGTATTTGAGAGAGTGATCAGGAGTCAGGTCACTAGATTCATGGAAACCAATGACCTCCACAATCCAGGCCAACATGGATTTAGAGCAGGAAGACCATGCCTCTCACAGCTACTTGACCACTATGACAAAATCACGGAGGCATTAGAGGAAAAACATAATGCAGATGTCATATCCACTGATTTTGCAAAGGCATTCGACAAATGTGACCATGGAGTGATTGCACACAAAATGAGGTCAATGGGTATAACTGGTAAAGTAGGATGCTGGATACTCAATTTCCTGTCGAACAGAACAAAAAGAGTAACAGTCATTCAAGTAAAATCGAGTCCTAGCGCAGCTAAAAGCTCTGTACCTCACGGTACAGTCCTTGCACCACTGCTGTTCCTTATTCTCATATCCGACAGACAAAAACACAAGTCACAGCTTCGTGTCATCCTTTGCAGATAATACAAAAATCAGCATGAAAATTACCTCTGCTGAAGACATTGATAAACTACAAACAGATATTAACAAAGTTTTCGATTGGGCAGCAGAAAATAACGTGATGTTTAACGGTGATAAATTCCAGGTACTCAGATACGGTAAAAATGAGGATCTTAAACATAATACAGGGTACAAAACACAATCGAATCTGCCCATAGTAGGAAAACAGCATGTCAAGGATTTGGGAATAATGATGTCCGACGACCTAACGTTTAGGGAGCATAACCAAGCAAGTATTGCGTCAGTCAGAAAAATGATAGGATGGATTACGAGAACCTTCAAGTCCAGAGATCCCATCACAATGGTTGTCCTCTTCAAATCACTTGTGTTGTCCCGTCTTGAGTACTGCTCGGTACTCACTTCCCCCTTCAGAGCAGGAGAGATTGCTGAAATTGAAGGAATACAGAGAACATATACGGCACGCATAGACGAGATAAAGCACTTATATTATTGGGATCGTCTCAAAGCTCTCCAAATGTACTCACCAGAAAGGAGACGAGAGATATCAAATAATATACACATGGAAAATACTGGAGGGACAGGTCCGAAATCTGCACAGTAAAATAACAACGTACTGGAGTGAACGACATGGAAGAAAATGCAGAATAGAAACAGTGAAGAGCAGAGGTGCCATGGGCACAATCAGAGAACACTGCATGAACATCAGAGATCAGAAATCCATAGACTGGGAAGCATATGAAGCTAAAACAGAAGATTTCTGGACCTGTAAATTTGTAGACCTCATCCTGGAAACATTCTTATATCAACATGTTAAACAAGCTACGAGGATAAGGGAAGGGGACGTTCCCTCCATGCTAGTTTTGATATTTACCAGGAAGGAGGAAGAAATATTTGACATTCAGTACCTTCCTCCCTTGGGTAAAAGTGACCATGTCTTTTTGGGAATAAAGTATGCAATGCGTTATAATCTGGAAGAAAATATGACGGTCGATGCAATTGAAAAACCTGACTTTAGGAGAGGACATTATGGCAACCTTAGAAAATTTTTAGTGAGTATAATTGGACAGACTTGTTGCTAGGCAAGGAAGTGAATGAGATGTATGTCAAGTTTTGTGAAATATATGATAAAAGCACAAAAAAATTTATACCAAAACAGAGAAGCAGAACTAGGAAACAGGATTGGTTCAACAGAAAGTACGAGAGGGCCAGAGATCAAAAGACACAAAAATGGAATCAATACAGGAAGAGGCCAAACTCCCAAACATACCAGCAATACAAAGATGCGAGAAACAACTACACGGCAGTGAGGAGAGAGGCAGAAAGAAATTTTGAAAAAGGGATTGCAGACAAATGTAAAACAGAACCAGGTCGATTCTATAAATTCATAAACAACAAACTGCAGGTAAAGGATAATATTCAGAGGTTGAAAATGGGAAATAGATTCACGGAAAATGAAAAGGAAATGTGTGAAACATTAAACGAAAAGTTCCAAAGTGTGTTTGTACAAAATGAAATCTTCAGGGAACCAGATACAATAAGAATTCCAGAGAACAACATAGAGCACATAGTCTAGAGACGAAGTGGAAAAAATGCTGAAGGAGCTAAATAAGAACAAAGCAGTTGGTCCAGATGGAGTTTCACCATGGGTTCTGAGAGAATGTGCACCTGAGCTCAGCATTCCTCTTCAACTGATTTCTCAGGCATCCCTGTTTACAGGAGTTGTAGCTGATGTGTGGAAAAAGGCTACCATAGTTCCAATCTACAAAAGTGGAAGCAGGGAAGACCCCCTTAATTATAGACCGGTATCATTGACAAGTGTAATAGTCAAAATATTGGAAAAAATAATTAAATCTAAATGGGTAGAACACCTGGAGAGAAATTATATAATATCAGACAGACAGTATGGTTTTCGATCTGGAAGATCCTGTGTATCGAATTTACTCAGTTTCTATGATCGAGCAACAGAGATATTACAGGAAAGAGATGGTTGGGTTGACTGCATCTATCTGGACCTAAAAAAGGCTTTCGACAGAGTTCCACATAAGAGGTTGTTCTGGAAACTGGAAAATATTGGAAGAGTGACAGGTACGCTTCTAACATGGATGAAAAATTTTCTGACTGATAGAAAAATGAGGGCTGTGATCAGAGGCAATTTATCGGACTGGAGAAATGTCACAAGTGGAGTACCACAGGGTTCAGTTCTTGCACCAGTGATGTTTATTGTCTACAAAAATGATCTACCAGTTGGTATACAGAATTATATGAACATGTTTGCTGATGATGCTAAGATAATAGGAAGGATAAGAAACTTAGATGATTGTCATCCCCTTCAAGAAGATCTGGACAAAACAAGTATATGGAGCACCACTTGGCAAATGGAATTTAATGTTAATAAATGCCATGTTATGGAATGTGGAATAGGAGAACACAGACCCCACACAACCTATATATTATGTGAGAAATCTTTAAAAAATTCTGATAAGGAAAGAGATCTAGGGGTGGTTCTAGATAGAAAACTATCACCTGAGGACAATAAAGAATATTGTGCGAGGAGCCAATGCCACGCTTTCTAACTTCAGAATTGCTTTTAAATACATGGATGGCGATATACTAAAGAAATTGTTCACGACTTTTGTTAGGCCAAAGCTAGAATATGCAGCGGTTGTGTGGTGCCCATATCTTAAGAAGCACATCAACAAACTGGAAAAGGTGCAAAGACATGCTACTAAGTGGCTCCCAGAACTAAAGGGCAAGAGCTACGAGGAGAGGTTAGAGGCATTAAATATGCCAAAACTAGAAGACAGAAGAAAAAGAGGTGATATGATTACTACATACAAAATAGTAACAGGAATTGATAAAATCGATAGGGAAGATTTCCTGAGACCTGGAACTTTAAGAACAAGAGGTCATAGATATAAACTAGCTAAACACAGATGCCGAAGAAATATAAGAAAATTCACTTTCGCAAACAGAGTGGTAGACGGTTGGAACAAGTTAGGGGAGAAGGTAGTGGAGGCCAAGACCGTCAGTAGTTTCAAAGCGTTATATGACAAAGAGTGCTGGGAAGACGGGACACCACAAGCGTAGCTCTCATCCTGTAACTACACTTAGGTAATTAGAGGTCCACAGTTGTTAAATGTCCTACCAGCAAGCATCAGAAATATTACAGGAACAACCGTGGACATCTTCAAGAGGAAAGTAGATTGTTTCCTTCAAGGAGTGCCGGACCAACCGGGCTGTGGTGGGTATGTGGGCCTGCGGGCTGCTCCAAGCAACAGCCTGGTGGACCAAACTCTCACAAGTCAAGTTTGGCCTCGGGCCAGGCTTGGAGAGTAGAAGAACTCCCAGAACCCCATCAACCAGGTGTCCACCAGGAGGTACATAATATCTGATCCTAGAAAGAATGCCAACAGTTTTTGAAACTTTTTTTGATATATTTAGAATGTGTCCCTGGAAATTCAGCTTGTGGTCATTGAGAATGCCAAGGAATTTGCCATCTACTTTGTTACAAATTTGGGTATTGTTAATAATGAGATTTATTTGATTTGAGGATTTATTGCCAAACAAAATATAGAAAGTTTTGTCAATATTGTGGATGAGTTTGTTGGCAGTTAGCCAGTGACGGACTTTATTTAGCTCAGTATTTACTGTGGCATTTAGAGCAAGGGAGTTAGGACTGGAGTAAATGAAGGTCGTGTTGTCAACAAATAGAATTGGTTTGAGATGTTGGGAGGCATTTGGAAGGTCATTAATGTAGATGAGAAAGAGTAGAGAGCCAAGTATGCTGCCCTGGGGAACACCAATGTTGATGGGTAGGGTGGGAGAAATTGAATTATTCACAGAAACATATTGGAGCCTGTCAGTAAGGTAAGACTTAAGGTACTGCAGGGAGTGTCCTCTGACTCCATAATGTTGTAATTTAAGAAGAAGGTTTTAGTGGTTGACAGTGTCAAAAGCCTTACGCAGGTCCACAAATAACCCAATAGGGAACTCATTTTTATCAACAGCTGCATGTATCATGTTAATCATACAAATAAGGGCATCGTTAGAGCTTTTTTGGGGTCTGAAGCCTTATTGACAAGAGCTAAGTATATTGTGTTTGGCTAGATAAGAGCAGAGCTGCTAATTCTGATTGTTGCATTCTGAAGTTGTTAACATCAGTGGGATCACCACATTTGTGGACAGGGGGTTACTCTCGCTTTTTTTTTAGAATATCTGGAAAGGTTTTTTTAGAATATCTGGAAAGGTTTGGAGTTCAAGTGACTTGTTGATGAGCAATGCAATGGCAGGAGCTAAAAATCTGGAGGCTTTATTGTAAATAAGAGTGGGTATCTCAAGGGCACAAAGGACTTGGTTTTAAGGGAAAGGATTATGTCAGTAACATCAGTGGAATTAGTAGGCATTAGGTACAGAGACTGTGGATAGTTACCTGTAAGATAGTCCTGAATATTACTACTGAAAGATGGAATATCATTTGCAAGGGATGACCCAATGGAAGAGAAGAACTTATTGAACTCATAAGCAGTGTCAGAGGCTGAAAGAAGACTATCATTATTTGACAGGAGTATTGGTTTGTTATTTAAAATCTTCTTAGATCCCAATATTTGTGAAATTATGCTCCATGTTTTCTTAATGTTGCCCTTTGTGTGGGTAAATTTATCTTCATAGTATTTAATTTTGGCTCTCCTAATTATTCTAGATAGCAATGATGAATAATTCTTTGAAAATTCTTTGGAGACGATTCCTAACCAATACCTCTTCTCAAGGTCATGTTTTTTATTAATGGATTTAAGTATCCCCTTTAAAGGATTGTTTAGCCTTTTTGTTGTGACTTGTTTCGTTAGCATAGGACAGTGGGTGTTATAAAGGCTGAGAGTTTTTTGAAGAAAAGATTGCACTGCTAGGTTGATGTCCCCTATGTTACATAATTCGGACTCCCAGTTGACATTAGCAGCAGCAGCTATAAAATTGCCTATGGCAGTTTCATTGTGCAGCCTAAAGCTTATCTCCCTTGTCTCTAGAGGTGGTTTGTTAATGTTAGGAGAAATGTGGGGTAATGGTCTGTAGTGCTATCGATGATTATCCCTGAGGAAAGCAGAGAGGTTATGTTGGTCCAGATGTGATCAAGAGCCGTGGCAGTACTGTCAGTGATTCTAGTAGGTCTAGTGATTAAGGGTATGAGGAAGCAGGAATTTATACAGTTGAGGAAGCTGGCAGCAGAAGGGTTTTCAGGCTCGCAGAGTCTGTTCTTTAAACAATTTATATTCATATCATATGTGTGGCACTCTCAGGATATTGAGGCTAACAAATTTTGCACTACACAACTCAACTGGTAAGGCAAGTACAGTAACTGTAATGTGCAATATCAATTTATTTCATTGCAATACAAATTCTTTGTTATTTAAATTTTTCATAAGGCAAATGTGTACTGGCATATGTATAAATGTGATTGTAATTTTTTTTTTTGGAGGGGGGGAAAGGGGTGGTTGTGGCCGGATGGAACGAATTCCACACTAGAATGAATCAGCTACGCTCCATATAGTTCATTCAAGTGAGGACACACTGTAGTACTCATTTAATTTCTACATTTAATGTCATCTACTTTCATGCATTTCTTTGATAAAGTGTTTACTCGTGTCCTTTATGATCTTGGTTAATTGTCAGTGTTGGCCCCATTAACCTTAAATTATAGTATGTTACTCTATATTCTGATATGTTCCAAAAAAATGTTATGAGGAATAGTTCAGTTGCTTTTCTAAATTACACCTTGTATTTCCATTCTGTAATTAATGTAAATAAACTATTGTACTGTTGCTAGAACTACTGACTCCATAATGTCTGTGCTTGTCATCCTTAAGTATCACCTTCTTTGTATTAATTTTTTATTTTTCTTCAACACTCATTTTGTTAGCTTACTACTCTTATAGTATTAAGTGTTTTACCCCGTCACAACATTAATTAAAAATTTTCTATATTATTATTAATTTTGCCCAAAACGCTTTGCATAATAGTGGCTTCATTAATATGTGTAGCTCCTGTCCTTTCAATTGAACAATGCTCTTATGTTCTTTGTACACACAATCTTTTGAATAAATAATATCATTAATATTATTATTATTTACATACAGAAAATCACATGTCGCGATGGTGGATTTGGTGGTGTTACCGCTGACGGACCACCCAACCCACAACTCGACAAATGCTCATATTTCACTAGGAGATCACACTAGGCACTTCTGGCTCTTGGAGAGGGGCTCAACGTCACACGTTTAGGGGATGCGGCTCCGACACGCAGCCTTGTTGTCACGTGCACACACCCACTCGAGCCGCTGTGACTCCCCACTCTCTCCTTATGGAATATGACCTCCTCAATCCCCTTTATCTTCCTAGACTTCTGTCTTACCCTGTCCACAGCAGTGGTTCCTGTTTCTTGCTCTCTCTCTCTCTCCTTCTTTCCTATTTCCTGGGAAGCCTCACTGGGACAAGTGCAAACACCAGCAAATTTGAATACATTTACTGGACGAAGTACATAACAATACACGCATACATATAATAATAATGAAGAATCCTATACTCTGTACTATTATAATCAGGTTGCACTCCAACACCATCAGAACTCTATCCTCAGCTTGCTAAGTGGTATCCTATCTCTTGGTATTATCAACCTCCTCAAGTAGATTAAGTCTTACAATATAATGTTACACTACCATCAAGAGAATGTATACATATATATATACCTATAAACACATATAAGGCAAATCAGCATTTGAAAGCAATAACATACATATATATATATCAGTATAAATGATCCGTGCCACACAACGAATCAATCGACCATTCTATCAGTCTTAGAATACATATATATCTGTAGGTACTCCTGCCTACGTCTGTAACTCTAAACTTCAATATACACCTCTTGGCACATAAATAGCAAACGATCACTCACCTCTCACTGCGTCGTTCACGCTAATGACAAACACTCTCACCTCCATACAAGTGATCAGTTAGAACTATTTCACTACCCTGACAACTTCAGGTTCCTCAGGGCTTAAACACCAGAATCCTCTGCAGCTCCTCCAGGCTGCTACCATGAAGATTCCTTGAACAACTATGGTGCTTCCCTACTCCTATTAGGATCCTCCACAGCTCTCCTGGCTGCTGCACCATAAAGTTTCCTCGAATAACTGTGGCACTTCACCACCTCTGCAGAAGCACGTGACACTCCTCCTCACTGCTTCTTCATAGCTCGGGGTCCTCTCCTCCCCTGCCTTGGAGTCTCATCAACCACTCCCTCTGTGCTGGCTTCCAAGTCCTCAGCAACTTCTTCCCCAAAGAACAAACCTGCAACCCATTTGCATTCCAATAAATTGTTTCCCTTTTTAACACATAAACAAAATTAATCATACAACATCTTTGTCTCCAATCTCTATCTGTCCTCTACATTTAATGAGAGTGGACTCCCCCGTGGGCGAGTCCATGCGCCACCTCGCTGGGCGAGCCTCACTCACACTGGGAGGGGCCTCCTCCCTCAGGAGCCGGGCTCCTTCAGTTGCCCGCCAGCGCTCAGAGAAGATGGACGTCGCTCAGCGCTCCTCCCACTTCACTCTCTTATTTTAGGCTCTCTGCCATACCAAAACATTTCTAATTTGAAAATAAACATCGCTACTGTCGCTGGGCACACGACCAACTACAAGCAAACACTATGAACTGGCTTAAATCGGGCTTACCACAGATTATCTGGTCGGGGCGCTTCTCCCTCTGACAACGTCTGACCAGGGCGCTTGTCACAGCCCATAAAACTGTCTCTGGGCGGCTTAATACTCTCTCCTCGCCGTCCAGGACTTGAGACCACACGTCCTCAGCTCGACTCAACAGCTGGAACGTCTGCACCTTCTCTTCTCTTGGAGATAATATCGCTAGGGGTCCCTTCTGGCGGGAGCTCGACGAAGCGCGGCCTCTCCCCTGCGATGTCTGGCCTCAAGTGAGGTCATCGCCCTCCACAAGCGAGCCTCACGCCCCCCAGTAACTTGTCCACATCTTCCAACAAGTCATTTATCTGTTTTTCTAGTCCATTGCCCATAATCTCAAACTTTTATATAAATGCACACACTATTTTACACCTGTGTTATCGCCTCTATAATTCCTGACCTTCCAGTTAGGTCAGGCTTGCTGAATAACTCTCAAAGGGTGAGACTCGTTTCTCCTGCAGGCTGAGATCATAACACACACTAATGTGATATACATCAATGAGAAAATTCACTGGCGCTGTGAGGCGATGCGAACCTGCAATGTTTGCGTCACCTCACAGCCCCAGTGGAGTGTTCATTGATGTATATCAGCTTAGTGTGATTTTCTGTGTAGTATATGAAGTTGGGGCATACAGTGTTCAACTACAATCCATTAATAAAAAACATGACCTTGAGAAGAAGTATAGGTTAGGAACCGTCTCCAAAGAATTCTCAAAGAATTACTCGTTATTGCTATCTAAGATAATTAGACGAGCCAAAACTAAATACTACGAAGATAAATTTACCCAAATAAAGAGCAACATTAAAAAAACTTGGAGCACAATTTCACAAATATTGGGATCAAAGAAAATTTTAAATAACAAACCAACACTCCTGTCCAATTACGATGGTCAGCTTTCAGCCTCTGATTCTGCTATTGAGTTCAATAGGTTCTTCTCTTCCATTGGGTCATCCCTTGCAAATGATATTCCATCTTCCAGTACTGATGTTAAAGACTATCTTACAGGTAACTATCCACAGTCTCTGTACCTAAAGCCTACTAATTCCACTGACGTCAATGAGATAATCCTCTCCCTTAAAACCAAGTCTAGTGCCCTTGAGGAGATACCAACTTTAATTTACAAAAAAGCCTCCAGATCCTTAGCCCCTGCTATTGCATTGCTCTTCAACAAGTCACTTGAACTCCAAACCTTTCCAGATATTCTAAAACAAGCGAGAGTAACCCCTGTCCACAAATGTGGTGATCTCACAGATGTTAACAACTACAGACCCATATCAATCCTGCCTAACTTGTCAAAAATTTTTGAAAAACTAATCTACAAGCAGCTTTACTCTTATCTAGCCAAACACAATATACTTAGCTCTTGCCAATATGGCTTAAGACCCCAAAAAAGCACTAACGATGCACTTATTAGTATGATTAACTTGATTCATGCAGCTCTTGATAAAAATGAGTTCCCTGTTGGGTTGTTTGTGGACCTGCGTAAGGCTTTTGACACTGTCAACCACCAAAACCTTCTTCTTAAATTACATCATTATGGAGTCAGAGGACACTCCCTGCAATACCTCAAATCTTACCTTACTGACAGGCTCCAGTATATTTCTGTGAATAATTCAATTTCTCCCCCCACCCTACCCATCAACATTGGTGTTCCTCAGGGCAGCATACTTGGCCCTCTCCTCTTTCTCATCTACATTAATGACCTTCCAAATGCCTCCCAACACCTCAAACCAATTCTATTTCCTGACGACACAACCTTCATTTACTCCAATCCGACCCCCTTGCTCTAAAGCCCAGTAAATACTGAGATAAACAAAGTCCCTCTTTGGCTAACTGCCACAAACTC
>WNGS01115998.1:0-11757 GCA_020271785.1 Procambarus virginalis
TGCACAAGTGGCCAAGGAGAAGGAAAAATGGAAGCAGCAGTAAAGGAAGCCCAAAAATGCAGCAACCAAGATAAAACAAACATTAGGCTGGAAGTGAGAAAGGAATTGGCATCTAACCCGAGGTTGGTGCAAAACACAGTTGATCGGAGTAAGTCCCTGATAATTTTGGCTGCAAAGAAAAGGAGATAACATCTAGGTCAGAAAGAGCTGTAGAAGAAGCAAAAGTAGTAGATAAAATTGTTGGCCTCGTGGAAGGTCTTACAACCAAAGAGAATGTGTGCGACTACAGGAGAATAGGCAGATATGTAAAAGGGAAAGATCGACCTTTGAGGATCACCCTAAACGGTGCCAAGCAGATGGAAGAAGTACTAAGGAATGCTAGAAAGTTACAAAGTGATGAGGATGGGAAATGTGGTCATTAAGACGAGATCTTTCAAGAGAAGACAGAGAGAAGCTGAAACTGAACCTCGCTGAGGCAAAACGTTTAAATGAGAGCAGGAATGAAGAAGAAATCAAATCTTTTTTCTACAAAGTGTTAGGGGTAGGCAGACCAGTAAAGTGGTACATAAAGGCAAACCAACACAATCAATAGAGAGAGGGGGAGTGAAGAATAAGGAGAGGGGAACAAGTTCCTGAAGATTGCATACACCAACATAGATGGAGTAAGATCGAAGATATTGGAGTTAAGTGATGTAATACAGATGCAGACACCAGACATTGTTGCACTCACGGAGACAAAACTTGAAGATGATATTTTAAATGAGGTCATATTCCCAAGGGGCTACTCAATTTGGAGAAGGGACAGAAAAATTAGGAAAGGCGGTGGCGTTGCTGTGCTGGTGAAAGAACACATAAAGGTGAAGGAAATAATGACTGCCAATCCACAAGAGGTTGACATAATAGCACTAGAGATCTGCCATGAAGATGATAAACTAATGGTCATAAATGCATATAGTCCACCACCAAGCAGCACATGGTCAAAGGAGGAGCTAGATAGTAAACGAGAAGGTCTTATAACAATAATGAGAGAGATTATAGCGAGAGCGGATAACAATAGGTCACGACTGTTGATAGTTGGTGACTTCAACTTGAAATCCATAGACTGGGAAGCATATGAAGCTAAAACAGAAGATTTTTGGACCTGTAAATTTGTAGACCTCATCCTGGAAACATTCTTGTATCAACATGTTAAACAAGCTACGAGGATGAGGGAAGGGGACGTTCCCTCCATGCTAGATTTGATATTTACCAGGAAGGAGGAAGAAGTATTTGACATTCAGTACCTTCCTCCCTTGGGTAAAAGTGACCATGTCTTTTTGGGAATAAAGTATGCAATGTGTTATAATCTGGAAGAAAATAAGGAGGATGAGGCAGTTGAAAAACCTGACTTCAAGAGAGGACATTATGGCAACCTTAGAAATTTTTTTAGTGAGTATAATTGGACAGACTTGTTGCTAGGCAAGGAAGTGAATGAGATGTATGTCAAGTTTTGTGAAATATATGATAAAGGCACAAACAAATTTATACCAAAACAGAGATGCAGAACTAGGAAACAGGATTGGTTCAATAGGAATTGCGAGAGGGCCAGAGACCAAAAGACACAAAAATGGAATCAATACAGGAAGAGGCCAAACCCCCAACATACAAACGATACAAAGATGCAAGAAACAACTACACAGCAGTGAGGAGAGAGGCAGAAAGAAATTTTGAAAAAGGGATTGCAGACAAATGTAAAACAGAACCAGGTCTATTCTACAAATTCATAAACAACAAATTGCAGGTAAAGGATAATATTCAGAGGTTGATAATGGGAAATAGATTCACGGAAAATGAAAAGGAAATGTGTGAAACACTAAACGAAAAGTTCCAAAGTGTGTTTGTACAAAATGAAATCTTTAGGGAACCAGACACAATAAGAATTCCAGAGAACAACATAGAGCACATAGAGGTGACTAGAGACGAAGTGGAAAAAATGCTCAAGGAGCTAAGTAAGAACAAGGCAGTTGGTCCAGATGGAGTTTCACCATGGGTTCTGAGAGAGTGTGCACCTGAGCTCAGCATTCCACTTCAGCTGATTTTTCAGGCATCCCTGTTTACAGGAGTTGTAGCTGATGTGTGGAAAAAGGCTAACATAGTTCCAATCTACAAAAGTGGAAGCAGGGAAGACCCCCTTAATTATAGACCTGTATCATTGACAAGTGTAATAGTCAAAATATTGGAAAAAATAATTAAAACTAAATGGGTAGAACACCTGGAGAGAAATGATATAATATCAGACCGACAGTATGGTTTTCGATCTGGAAGATCCTGTGTAACGAACTTACTCAGTTTTTATGATCGAGCAACAGAGATTTTACAGGAAAGAGATGGTTGGGTTGACTGCATCTATCTGGACCTAAAAAAGGCTTTCGACAGAGTTCCCCATAAGAGGTTGTTCTGGAAACTGGAACATATTGGAGGGGTGACGGGTAAGCTACTAACATGGATGAAAAATTTCCTAACTGACAGAAAAATGAGGGCCGTAATCAGAGGCAAGGTATCGGATTGGAGGAATGTCACGAGTGGAGTACCACAGGGTTCAGTTCTTGCACCGGTAATGTTCATTGTCTACATAAACGATCTACCAGAGGGATTACAGAATTACATGAACATGTTTGCTGATGATGCTAAGTTAATAGGGAAGATAAGAAACCTAGATGATTGTCATGCCCTTCAAGAAGACCTGGACAAAATAAGTATTTGGAGCAACACTTGGCAAATGGAATTTAATGTGAATAAATGCCATGTTATGGAATGTGGAATTGGTGAACATAGACCCCACACAACCTATAAATTATGTGAGAAATCTTTAAAGAATTCTGATAAAGAAAGGGATCTAGGGGTGGTTTTAGATAGAAAACTGTCACCTGAGGACCACATCAAGAACATTGTGCGAGGAGCCTATGCTACACTTTCTAACCTAAGAATTGCTTTTAAATACATGGATGGAGAAATACTAAAGAAATTGTTCACGACTTTTATTAGACCAAAGCTGGAATATGCAGCGGTTGTATGGTGCCCTTATCTTAAGAAGCACATCAACAAACTGGAAAAGGTGCAACGACATGCCACTAAGTGGCTCCCAGAAATGAAGGACAAGAGCTATGAGGAGAGGTTAGAGGCATTAAATATGCAAAAACTAGAAGATAGAAGAAAAAGAGGCGATATGATCACTACTTACAAAATAGTAACAGTAATTGATAAAATCGACAGGGAAGATTTCCTGAGACCTGGAACTTCAAGAACAAGAGGTCATAGATTTAAACTAGCTAAACACAGATGCCGAAGAAACGTAAGAAAATTCACCTTCGCAAATAGAGTGGTAGACGGTTGGAACAAGTTAAGTGAGAAGGTGGTGGAGGCCAAAACCGTCAGTAGTTTCAAAGCGTTATATGACAAAGAGTGCTGGGAAGACGGGACACCACGAGCGTAGCTCTCATCCTGTAACTACACTTAGGTAATTACACTTAGGTAATTACACTTTTCAGACCGGATTTACTCACCCGGTTCGACAAACAATGGTTCGCCGAAGCAGGGGACGTTCGGATTTGCTTAGGATGACCAGACAGAGTTCACAGACTGGTGGAAAACTTTCTCATTCTATCACACATTACAATTAATAATTCATATGACAAGTTGGATCACACAAGTGGACCACACAAGTGGACCACAAGTGGTCCACAAGCTTACGATTTTGGGACAAAGTTCACAGAATGGTGGAAAACTTTCCCATTCTATCACAGATTACAATTAATAATTCCCTCATATGACAAGTTCGATCACACAAGTGGACCGCACATGTGGACCGCACAACTGGACCGCACAAGTGGTCCACAAGCTTACAATGTTGGGACAGAGTTCACAGAGTTGTGGAAAACTGTCTCATTCTATCACAGTTTACAATTAATAATTCCTTCATAAGACAAGTTGCATCACACAATTAAGTGGACCACACAACAAGTGAACCATATGAACCAAACACTAGCCAGAATGGTCCACACAACAAGTCAACCATATGAACCAGATACCAGCCAGAGTGGTCCACACAAATGAACGACCGAGTTTCCATAATTTTCGTTCACTGATTTGTGGCAGACGTATCTTTGTAAATTAATTTAAAGGCTGAAGCGTGATTAGCAAGCTACATGTCGTAAAATCTCTTTATAGACATTTTCTGTGATAAAACAAGGTGAGTGAGGGTGGACAGATAAGGGAATATTATTGTTCTGTAAACCTCACTTGGTTTTCTTTCGTCTGTGTCGTTATAGTTCAGTGACCCATGACTTTGAAAGTTTCAGACTAATAAATCATTTCTAAAACCAATGCTTAAATAGCTTTTTATTATCCTAATTAAACTAAACTAAATAAAACCGAAAATATACTGTAAAATGATAGACATCTGCTATTTGAGAAATTATTTGTTATTGGACCAACTCCAGCGTGCGCGAGTGGACGGGTCTAATCCCTGTCCAAACAGCACCATGCGTTTCGTTTCATTTCGTCGCCACAGTTCAGTGACTACGGCTTCGAAATAATAAAATTAATAAATCAGTTCTAAAATAAGTTTTTTTTATCTCTTATTATCCTAATAATGTTACTAATCTAAATATATAACCTAAAAATATATAATATGATGTAAATCCAATATTTGAGATAAATTTATGTTACTGGATCTGGCTTAAACACCAGCCTACTGGAGGGTGTATAGACCTAGTCTGCGTTCATACAGTAGGCACCCAGTGCCGTTAGCTTTGTCTGCGTGCGAGTGACGTGTTTGTCCGCCGGTGAAAGAATAATCGTGGAATTTACCATTTTTTGACTACAGCTTTATTAATATACAACAAGATGTCTCAAGGGCTTGCTAATCGTGCTGTATCTACAAAGAGGAAGAGAAGTTTTTTATCCATTGAGCAGAAATTAGACATGATAGAGAAACATGAACGTGGCTACTCTGTTACTAGGCTGGCAGCAGAATTTAATGTCGGGAAAAGTACGGTGTGTGATATCAAGAGACAGAAAGATGATATTAGGAAGTTCCTTGCTTCGAGTGATAGTGGTGCATTAAATAAAAGGAAAACAATAAAAGGTTCTACAAATACGAATTTGGACGAAGCTGTGTATAAATGGTTTAACCAGGAGCGCTCTGTGGGGATGCCACTTGGCGGCGACGCCATTAAGACAGCAGCCGATAAATTTGCACAAAAGATGAACATTCCAGATTTTCGAGCAAGTGAAGGATGGTTGCAAAGATTTAAGAATAGACATAATATTAAGAACAGAAAAGTTTGTGGAGAATCATTAAGTGCAGATACGGATTCTGTCGAGCCATTTAAGCGTAAATTAAATGATTACATAATAACAAATGATCTAAGGCGTTTTCAGGTATACAATGCCGATGAAACAGGCTTTAATTGGAAATGCTTGCAGAACAACACTTTGGCATCTAGGCTAGATGAGAGTGTTCCTGGCCGTAAGGTAAACAAAGAAAAAGTTTCTGCCATGCTGTGTGCAAATGCAGACGGAAGTCACAGAACAAAGTCCGCCATTGTGGGGAAGTCAAAAAACCCACGTGCTTTGAAAAATTTAATGAACAAGCTACCTGTGGTCTACTACAGCTCTAAAACAGCTTGGTTTACTGGAGATATTTTTGTAGACTGGTTCAAAAATCATTTTTGCAAAGAAGTAAGAGATTTTCAGATAAAGAAGTGTGGAGTGAGACGGAATGATGTCAAGGCATTACTCTTGGTTGACAATGCCCCAGCTCATGTAGGGCTCGACACATTAACGTCACATGATGGACGCATCAAATGTATGGCCTTGCCTCCCAATACCACCTCTCTGATCCAGCCAATGGATATGGGTGTTATATATGCAATGAAAAGGCTCTACAAACGAGCAATGAATAAAGAAATCATGGTGGTGTTTATGTCAGATGAAGACAAAAGGCTAGGAACCGATTCGCGAGGTCAAGCAACACTGGAACGTTACAAAAAATACTCAATTAAGGAAGCCATTTACAACTGGGCTCAAGTTTGGGATGAAGTTAAAGAGTCAACATTAAGAAATTGTTGGAAAAAACTCCTGTTGCTTGATCATGCTGATGAAGTGACTGAGGAAGAAATGGATTTTGAAGGATTTTCAAATGATATTTATCAAGAACTGCGTGCTGCTGGTGAGGTGGAGTTGACGCTGAACGATGTGGAGGAGTGGTTAGATATTGATGCAGTCGATCCACCCATTGGTCATTTAACAGATGATGAGATTATACAAAATGTTACTGGCACTGTTGACGACGACGGAGAGGAAGATGAAGATGAGAATGATAGCAGTAAACAATCTGCTATGTGTGCTGACGCATTGTTCTATGTTGAAAAACTCCTTGACATTGTTTCACAAACTGACAATCCAGAGCTACCTGGCTTTTATCAACACCTAAGGACGATGAAAGATATTTGTCTCAAGGACATGACACAAAGAAGGAAACAAACGAAAGTGAGTCAATATTTTTCACGAACTAACAGAAAATCAACCAGCACAGCCGTACCCAGCACCAGCACAGCCGTACCCAGCACCAGCACAGCCGTACCCAGCACCAGCACAGCCGTACCCAGCACCAGCACAGCCGTACCCAGCACCAGCACAGCCGTACCCAGCACCAGCACAGCCGTACCCAGCACCAGCACAGCCGTACCCAGCACCAGCACAGCCGTACCCAGCACCAGCACAGCCGTACCCAGCACCAGCACAGCCGTACCTAGCACCAGCACAAAAGCAGCTGAAGCCAACACAGCAGCAGCGAGCACCAGCAAAGCTGATGCAAACATTTAAAAACATCGTGTGTGAAGTGAACAATTAGAATAAGTGTTAAATTTAAGTGTGTACATAGTGTTAAAATTAAAGTTGCAGTAATTCTAGTGTACAATAGTTTTCATGAACTGTATTGTAGTACTCAACATACAGCAAAACTACTTTTAATAATACAGTGCTAACGGCTTAATGCACTGCAGTACCTATTTACTGTAGAGCATTCACAACTTCACAAAACTTCAAGATGGGCATAACTCCAACAATAAGGTAAATACATGAATTACAGTATTTTTTAGTAGAGTAGTAAAATATAGGTATAGTATGTAATATGATAATGCATTTATATTGTGTACAAGAAAAAAAAAGACGTGGTTCCCGGTCACGCGGTCCGACCTGCCTCAGTTTACTACAGCTACCCGCTTAGTGATGATCGCGTCTATAAGAAATTCCGCTTTTGTGGTGATTTTTTGCATTTTGAACATTAAAGTAATTATTTTCTATCGCGCCATGAGTCCCAAGAAAGTCAGTGGTAAGGCTCAACTTATGAGATCCCATGTAAGAATGACCATAGAGCAGAAACAAGAGATCATTCGTAAATATGAAGACGGTGTGCGGGTCGGTGAACTGGCTAGGCAGTACAACAAATCACAGTCAACGATATCCACCATACTGGCTAAGAAAAAGGACATTATGAGTGCTAAAGTGGCAAAAGGCGTATCAATAATCACGAAACATAGAACACAAACACTTGAGGATGTTGAAAAGTTATTATTAATTTGGATACACAACAAGGAGTTAGCGGGTGATAGCGTTTCGGAGGCCATCATTTGTGAAAAGGCAAGAAAATTGCATGAAGACCTTTTAAAGAAAACCCCTGGAACGAGTGATGCAGAAGTGAAAGAGTTTAAGGCGAGCAGGGGATGGTTTGAGAAATTTAGAAAAAGAAGTGGAATTCATAGTGTTGTGAGGCATGGGGAGGCTGCCAGCGCAGACAAACCAGCGGCTGAAAGATTCATTGGCGAATTTAAAGATTTTGTGCAGAGTGAGGCATACCTACCACAACAAGTGTTTAATTGTGACGAGACAGGGCTATTCTGGAAAAGATTGCCAAAGAAAACATACATTACCAAGGAGAGAAATCATTGCCTGGACACAAGCCTATGAAAGATCGGTTTACTCTTGTGTTGTGTGGTAATGCGAGTGGCGATTTGAAAATTAAACCATTGCTTGTGTATCATTCCGAAAATCCAAGGGTTTTCAAAAATATAATGTGCAGAAACACAAAATGTGTGTGATGTGGAAGGCTAATGCTAAGGCATGGGTGACTAGGCAATTTTTTACGGAGTGGGTGAATTAGTGGTGTGCCCTGCCATCAAAAAATATTTGCAGGAGAACAGTTTGCCACTCAAGGCCCTGCTTCTCCTCGATAATGCTCCTGCCCATCCTCCAGGCTTGGAGTATTCATTGGATGAGGAATTTAAGTTTCTTACAATAAAGTTCCTTCCTCCCAACACCACTCCTCTACTTCAGCCTATGGACCAGAAAATCATTGCCAATTTTAAGAAACTTTATGAAAGGGCACTTTTTCGGAGATGTGTCGAAGTGACGGATGCCACAAACCTCACCCTCAAAGAGTTCTGGAAAAACCATTTTAACATTTATAGTGCTTTAAACTTGTTGACAAAGCCTGGCAAGAAGTGACTGTAAGAACCATGATCTCTGGCTGGAGAAAACTGTGGCCTGAATGTGTTGCAGAACGAGACTTTGAGGGGTTTGAGCCTGAACGTGAAGTGCCTCTCATTGAGGAAATTGTTTCTCTGGGTCGGCAATTGGGTTTGGAGTTGGATGGTGCTGATGTGGAGGAGTTGGTGGAAGAACACAACGAAGAACTGACCACCGAAGAACTCCAAGCCCTTCAAAAGGAGCAGCAAGAAGAGGTAGCTGAGGAAATTTCTTCAGGGGAGGATGTGCCAGTAGAGGATGTTTCTTCCTCAAAATTAAGAAAATGTGTGCAATATGGGAAGAATTGCAAACCTTTCCTGAAACAACTCACCCAAATCAAGCTGCAGTATGTCGTTGCCTTAACCTATTCAATGACACTGTGATGCATCATTACCGACTAACATTTTTAAAAAGAAGGGAAAAACATGTCTCTTGACAAATTTGTAGTGAGACAAACAAGCACTGAACCACAACCAGGTCCTAGTGGTATTCAGGCAAAACGTAGGAGAGAGAGTACCCCAGAGAAAACATCACTGCCTGATGTGATAATGGAAGGGGACTCCCCTTCCAAACAGTAACAACTCTCCTCCTCCCCCCTCATCACAATCTTCCATACGCCATCGAAATCCCTCCATAAAGGTAAGTGAAGTTTTGGTACTGTATTGTAGTTAGAAAAAAATATTGTATTCAGTATAAAATGTATTTTTATGTTAATATTTTGGAGGGTGGGAACGGATTAATTCAAATCCCTTTATTTCTTATGGGAAAATCGCTTCGACTTCCGATATTTCGACATACGATCCATCTCTGGGAACGGATTAGCATCGTAAATCGAGGCCCCATTGTATATAAATATATATATAATATATATAATGGTATATTTTGTAGCAGTCTTTCCTGTAGACAATATTATTAAATATGACCGAAAAAGTAAGATTATAATTCTAACACGAATTTTCTCTATTTTCCTTATGTTTCTTTTTACTGGTGACGGTAAATGAAAAATCATTCTCCAAAATTCATTTTTATTTCTAGTCTGACGCGACACTGAGCGCGTTTCGTAAAACTTATTACATTTCAAAGACTTTAGTTTACACACACACAAAACACTATAACTGAACAGAGTTTAAACGCTTTTCTTTTTTATACCTGCATTTGGGTGAGGTGACATGTTACAATGTTTTGGGGTGAGTGAGAACAAACACAGAACACGAAACAATGGGTATAAGCTAAAGGGAAGAATAGATCTGTAACTGCAGAAGGCCTATTGGCCCATATTTCTTGATGTTTCTATATTGGAGCGGAGTCTTGAAGTGGGTAGAATATAGTTGTGCGTTAATTGGCTGTTGATTGCTGGTGTTGACTTCTTGATGTGTAGTGCCTCGCAGATGTCAAGCCGCCTGTTGTCGCTGTATCTATCAATGATTTCTGTGTTGTTTGTTTAAGATTTCTCTGGTGATGGTTTGGTTGTGGGAAGAGATTATATGTTCCTTGAATAGCCCTGTTGCTTATGCATCGTTAATCGCCTGGAAAGAGATGTTGTTGTCTTGCCTATATATTGAGTTCTTTGGGGCTTACAGTCCAAGTGGGCATTTGAGAGGCATAGACACATTGGTCTCTTTCAAAGCATTCTGCTTTGTGTCGGAGAGTTTCTCATGAGTAGGTTGGCCGTTTTCTGGTTTTATAGTAAATCGTCAATTGTATCTTCTGATTTTTGTCTGTAGGGATAACTTTTCTATTAACAATATCTTTCAGGACCCTTTCCTCCGTTTTATGAGCTGTGGAGAAGAAGTTCCTGTGAAATAGTCTAATAGGGGGTATAGGTGTTGTGTTAGTTTGTATCTTCAGAGGTTGCATGGCGTTTCACTTTCCTTCTTATGATGTCTTCAATGAAACCATGGAGAAGCTGTTGTTGACTAGGACCTGCCTTACTCTACAGAGTTCTTCGTCGCTTGCTTCCATTCTGAGCTGTGGCTGAGAGCACGGTCGACATAAGCGTTAACAACACTCCTTTGTACCTGTCTGGCAGTCACTGTTGGCATTTAGGCACATTCCTATGTTTGTTTCCTTAGTGTAGACTGCAGTGTGGAAACCTCCGCTCCTTTCCCTGACTGTTACATCTAGAAAGGTAGCTTCCCATCCTTCCTCCATCTCTAAGTGAAACGCAAACACAAATTCTGCTCAAACGCCTCTTTCAGCTCCTGCAGATGTCTGACATCAGGTACCTGTATAAAAATGTCGTCAACAACCTGCAGTATATGCCGGTTTCAAGTTCAAGTCGACTAAGACTTTTTTCTTGATAGTACCCATGTAGAAGTTCGCAAACAGGACACCTAGGGGAGAACCCATGGCGACCCCATCTACTTGCTATACATTGCCCATCCGGGCTCAAGAAGGGTGCCTCCTTAGTGCAAGCTTGGAGTAGTTTCCTCAGGATATTTTCTGGTATGTCAAGGGAGTACAGGCCAGATCACGATACACTCGGTCCATTATCATCCCGATTGTTTCATCCACAGGTACGTTGGTAAACAGTGATTCTATGTCCAACGAGGCTCTATCCCTGTTGCCCGTGTTCCCCCAGTAGTCACAAATTCCTTCGGGACTCAGGCTGAAGGCGCAAGGACATAAGGATCAGTAAGCCGTGAGTCGTTTCGCGAGTCTGTACGTGGTGGGGTATCTGGCTGATGATTGGCCGAAGTGGGTTTTCAGGCTTATGCGTCTTGACATTTCCATACGCATATCCAGGTTTATATTCCCCCATAATCTTTGGCAGGTGGAGTCCGGATTTCTTGGCATTCACAGTTTCAATCAATTTGTTGACCTTTGCTTTCAATTCGGCTGTAGTATCCTTCGTTACCCTTTGGAATTTAGTTTGGTCAGAGAGTATGAGGTTCATTTCGCCAGATATTCGTCTTTCTTAAGGATGACGTATATTGGCGACTTGTCGCCTCTCCTGATAACTATCTCCTTGTTCTCACGAAGGCTCTTAGCTGCCGCTTTGAGCTCGGGGTCAGTATGGTGCTCTGTAGTTGCCTCGATTCTTTCCTCCTTCTGCAATAAGTTCTGCTTGTAAGGTGTCTTTGGTGGTGACCTTTTTTTGTGCTTCGAGGTCAAATATGTCGTCCAACAGGATCTCCAACTCCACTTTCCGGGCCAACGCACTTGTCTGGACATAACGTTACAGTTTTA
>WNGS01116002.1:0-40739 GCA_020271785.1 Procambarus virginalis
TTAAGAGCTTAAATTTGTATTCCCTTGAGCGCAGGCGGGAGAGATACATAATAATTTACACGTGGAAAATATTAGAGGGGCTGTCCCAAACCTGCACACAGAAATAACATCACATGAGACCAGAAGACATGGCAGGATGTGCGGAATACCCCTGTTGAAAAGCATAGTTGCAACTGGTACTCTGAGAGAGAACTCTATCAACATCAGAGGCCCGAGACTGTTCAACACGCTTCCACTACACATAAGGGACATAACTGGCAAACCCCTCACAGTGTTCAAGAGAGAACTGGATAAGCACCTTCAAAGGATACCTGATCAAACCAGGCTGTGACTCATACGTCAGGCTGTAGCAGCCGCGTCCAACAGCCTGGTTTGATCAGTCCAGCAACCAGGAGGCCTGGTCGATGACCGGGCCGCGGGGACGATAAGCCCCGGAAGCACCTCAAGGTAGCCTCCAAGGTAAGGTAACCTTTGTCAGTAATGATGTGAGAGTGACTTATGTACGTAAGTAATGATTTGAAAGTGACCTTCGTACGTCAGTAGTAATGTGAGAGTGACCTAACTACTTCAGTAGTGATTGAGAGTGACCTACGTGTGTCAGTAGTGATGTGAGAGTGACCTACGTGTGTCAGTAGTGATGTGAGAGTGACCTATGTGTGTCAGTAGTGAGTGAGAGTGACCTACGTGTGAGAGTGACCTACGGGTGTCAGAAGTGATGTGAGAGTGACCTACGTGTGTCAGGAGTGATGTAGAGAGCGACCTATGTGTGTCATAGTGATGTAAGAGTGACCTACGCGTGTCAGTAGTGATGTGAGAGTGACCTACGTGTGTCAGTAGTGATGTGAGAGTGACCTACTTTCGTCAGTAGTGATGTGAGAGTGACTACTTCGTCAGTAGTGATGCGAGAGTGACTAACCTACGTCAGTAGTGATGTGAGAGTGACCTACTTTCGTCAGTAGTGATGTGAGAATGACTAACCTACGTCAGTAGCGATGTGAGAGTGACAACCTACTCAGTAGTGATATGAGAGGGACCTACCTACGTCAGTAGTGATGCGAGACGGACCTACGTCATTATTGACGTGAGAGTACCCTACCTACGTCGGTAGTGATGTAAAAGTGACCAACCTTCGTCAGTTGTAGATGTGAGAGTGACTAACCTACGTCAGTAGTGATGTGAGAGTGACCTACCTTCGTCAGTAGTGATGTGAGAATGACTAACCTACGTCAGTAGTGATGTGAGGACATACTTTCGTCAGTAGCGATGTGAGAGTGACCAACCTACGTCAGTAGTGATGTGAGAGCGACCATCCTAAGTCAGTAGTGATGTGAAAGTGACCTACCTTCGCCAGTACTGATGTGAGGGTGATCTACCCTCGTAAGAAGTGATGAGAGAGTGACCGATCTCATCATTAGTGATGTAGAGTGACTGTTGGAAATTTTCGACACCCCCAAATACTAACCCCTATCACGATAAGATAGAAATCTTGTGTTAGAAAATTAAATCAATCTAATATTTCTAACTCAAAGCGTAGGGACGCCAAAAGTTTTCTAGTATCCATGGCTGGTGTTGCGTCAGCCGCCCCAGCACCCTAGAGAACAAACTCTTTATTCAAATCTAATTAGGCCGCCCTATTCACGTATTTTAATTGTATTAAAAATACCTTCAATGGAATTTCACACTATTTGATGTTCGCCAGGCGCATTGTGCATACCACTGTGACGTAGGCATAACTTACGGAAGATAACCATCTTGATCTACAATTCATATTTCCACTATATACAGTAGATTTACGGAAGCTATCAGGCTACATCATCTCATACTAAGGTAGTTCGCAAACTAATTTTCAGGGCAACAACATAGGGGTTGTTCTTTTAGTCTTAAAACCCGGATCAGCTGATCCCCGGTTAGTATACAGAATCACGTCACGTATAACCTCTTATGTATATGTGTTTTAAACTAATAACACTTCCATCCAGTAATATAAACAGTGGAAAATTGTCAGCTGATATTTGAAGTTTATTATTACGACATAAAACAACGTCGGTAAGTGTCTTGTTAGATAATAGGACAAAATAGAATATTCGTGACTTATATTCTTGTGCCATGTGCCAAGAGAGGAGGGAGAGGGCGCACAACAATTGCTTTCCAAGACAGATAACATTTACATCCCTGTAAAGACGGCAAATTTGCATCACGTTGTTTCGTGATCATCCGTACACTTACGACTATCAGGCGTTGCTGCTTGCTTCATCATACAAAGGGACGTAGCGTCCGGTCGGTAAACTGACTATCTATAGGTTTTTTATGGCTCTATTAACCTTTTAGATTGCCTGGCCGTTAGGACGAAGGACAACCAAAATAACCCAATTAAGTTTAATTCCTTTAAGTTAAATAGTAGTTAATCCCTTTCTTGGAGATTAGCTGAAATTACTTTACCTTTAAAGGAGTTACATTGTGTATTCACCTACGGGAGCTTGTCGCCTCAACTTGTGTGTCACTTGTTTATTATGCCACAACGCTGAGGCTAGGAATTTATTGATTACAGGAGACTGTCAAACGCACTTATCAATATGAGAGAAATCAGCATGACAGCTAGGCGATTAAATCAAGTAGAATTTGATAGCCTCATGAACTTCAAATGAGAATAAATTTCTTGTCTAAACATTACCTCAATATATTCATGTTACTAACTATTGGTAGTAATACTAGTCTATTGTAGTATCTTGAGGCCATTCACCTCTAATTATCATTGCACAATATAGCAATTAATTATCTTATTTACTTCAGTGATCGAACCACACTGAAATGATGTCAGGGATACAATAGTCTTTTGACATTTAACCCCCATTTTGGGTGAGAAGATTTGATTCATAAATTACAGTCAATATATATTCAAGATAATAATTATCAATATTATCCATAGGACACTAGTTCATGGATTAATAGTAAACCACTTGCTCTACCCATTTCCACTTTTCCTTTAAAAGTGGTGGTCCTTCGTAGCTATCGAAATTAGCATCAATTTAAATGAATTAAATGGTCAAATTTTCCCACACAAAAATTGGTCCACCGAACCGGATGTACCATAATTAAGGTTCAAACTAGATTAGATGAACCATAATTAATTAATCATTAACACCAATTATGTGTTAACATTATTGGGCTATACGAATATTTCAATTTACGGCTGTCACGCAGACTGTCCATTATACCTAAATCAAATCAATCTATAATTACTGATTCACTCAAGTCGTGAATTCAATAACATTTTAGGATCTAGTATACTAATCTAAATTACTGTACCAAAAAAATCAATTAATCATTACTAACCCTGATTAACATTATATTCCATAATTAGGAAGTACAGTCAGATGTTAAATATTATTTACGGCAGTAGAATACTTGCCAAACACAATTATACTCTTGTGTTCATTTAATTTCCTATACACATAATTTCTACAAGTGTATATATTATATAAAATTACAAAATCCAAAAACATAGAACTATTTTGCACATTATTGCACCACATTTATTGTAGGTATTATGCCAACCCAATTGAGGTAGGATAATTTTAGATTGACACGGTACTAAGATTTGTACAAATTCAGTCTACACTATTAGCTGCATTAATAGGTAGGATTATTACCTAACTAGTACTGTGTTAGACAGTACTGGTGTATCATTATTTATGGAGTGCTAACCCTAATTAGGGTAGGATACTGTTTATTGTGTAATTATATCTTATTACATATTTCTATGTCCATCTTTGAGTGTTACTGAAAGTTCACTACCCATCCAAGGCTGATTTTGAAGAGCTAAGCTAAGGAACACCTGTAGTGATACCAAGGCACCACTCAAATCTTAATTGTTTATTATTAGGTAGGTAGCTAACCTCTAAATGAGGTAAATTACAATCAGCCTCAAGGAAATATCAGGCCGTCAATAATTATACCTGCTCTACATATATGAGCAAGTACCATAGCTGTCCAAGTAGCTATATAAGCCCTATAAGGCTCAAATCCACAGCCAGAATGGCTACTCCAGAAAAAACTGAAGATACTTGAAAGGTCTTCAAAATCACTTATGAAGACTACTTGACAAATGTGACAACTGTTTAGGAACTAACTCATTTGACGTCTTCAGGCTAAATATTTCCACAAAGGTGGCTAGCCAATAATATGACCAAGTAAAGGATACAAAAGAGTCTTATAGGAACATACTCCTTGTCAGTAATACTGATCCAGACGAATTGTCTCACATAGAATCTGACCTTGCCGACTATGAAGATATAATTCATGACAAGTTAGATCACTACAACAAAGTGCTTGCAACCCAAACTGTTCCTGATCGGTTAGAACATTTTTGCAGTAGACCTATACCCAAGCAAGCACCCAGCTCAGATGAAATACATGAGCTACCTCAAAATGAGGGGAATCCTCTAAACAGTACTGATCCCTACACAGGATCAACAACTAAAGTTAAACCTTCATTTTCTACAATCTCATCTAATACAACTTCACATAATAATTCATTCACAGAGTCTGATCAATTTTCAGACAGCTCTTCTCAATATTCCCTGGATTCTATAAATTCAATACATGAGGCTACTGAATTATATAGTCTCTCACAGGAACCCAGAGAAATAAGTGAAGTTGCAGATGAAACTCCAGTGAATCTGAACCAGAAAATGAAGATAAAGCTGAAGCTGCAGCTGTAATTAAAGGTGAGGCTAAGCAAGAAGCCTTAAGCAACACAAGTAATAGTCATAATTACTCACACCAGCCTTCTAGAGTAAGTGCTAACAATGAGAAGACTGTTATAAACCTTGTACACCAATTACCAGATTTATCTCCACCAGAACAATCAGTCGACTCTTTACAAGCCTTTAGTTTTCAGCTTGAGTCACTGTTAAATTCCTTCAGTAAAGAGGTGGATCACCCAACTGCTGAGTGGATGACTAAAATTATCATCCAGAGAAAATTGTCTGGTGAGATACTCAATAAATTATATTTATACCAGAATGGTAATGTCCTGTCAATGCAGGATATATATTTGCGACATTTAAACAATCAATCAGCAAACCAAACACTTAATGCCTTTTCTGAATGCACCGAAACTGTACCCACATCAGTTTCCTTAACAGAAACTACTAAAGTGACACTGTCACTAGGTAACAAGGGTACTAATAATCGATGTAATAACAACAGGTTAACACTGATTCATCAGGAAGACCCAAGAGCCTCATTAGTGCTCCTAAGGGACCTAAGAGCCCCACAAGTGCTACTAAGAGTCCAATGAGTACTCCCAAGAGCTCAATAATTGCTCCCCAGAGTACACCAAGTACTCACAAGAGAATAAATAACAAGCAAATGCAAGCAGCAAAACCTTCACAACCTGCAGTTGCAGTTTCACCTAAACCGGTGTTCCTTAAACGAACTGTAGGATGGGGATTGTTACAAACCGTTCATTAATGCTCATGACTCGTACAGCAACAAAATATTGTAGTCTAGGGACAGTTACCGATGCTGCAATCTCAAGGTGGGTCACCAGTATAATCCCATGGTTTGTACAGGCAAGAATTAAAATTTATCACCCACTTAGGACTAATTAATCACTCAAATAAAAATAAATATATATTATAAATATACTTCAGTTAATTATCAATATTATTTGTTAATCAACAAATGGGTAATCACATGCAAATAAAAATTAAATTATGTCTCCGCAGACTAACATATTACCACAGAACCTAATAGATATAATGTTACAGACTTTACTCCTAGATGTAATCCCTCCAGTGTCCAAACAGTTACTGAATAATTTTCTCATGGCAGGAGCCGATGTAGCTTCTGCGCAACATTTTAAGTGACAGTTTTACTTAATATAAATCTTACTTACATGGAGCCATATAATGGGAATTACTTAACTAAATTAAGGAATGATCAGATTTACATGTATAAACAGAAATAATGTAGTTACTAATATAATAGTTACATATTTACAAAATAAAAGAATTTGTTGGCAACTGCCCATCATGGCAGGAAATAATATCCCACAAATATTGCCGTCTAGGTGAAACAATAATAACTGTTTCCGACAGTCTTGCCAATAAGTGATCAGCACAAAATATAACTTTCTCACGGGAAGCTGACACACAAAAAATATAATAACGGTTTCACGGCCTGGTCCGCCCACTGATCACCACCACAATATAACATATCAGCACATACAAGTAATGATATAAGCATGCAAGAACATACAAGTACTGATATAAACATACAAGTAATAATATAATATATAAACACATACAATTAATAATATAATATATAAGCACATACAAGTAATGATGCATGGAGATAGTATTTATTTTATATTTATATACGTATCCAATAGGGGTACGTAACACTTCCACCTCCAAGAAAAAATGCAATGGATTGAAGATCAATGGCATTTTTTCCGAAGTAAAAATGTTAAGTAAAAGAATATTTCACTCGTGGTACATCATATACAAAACTTCTGGACAAAGCATCAGCAATGACATTCTGCCTGCCCGGAATATGTTTAATCTCAACATTAAATTCTTGTAGAAACAATGACCAGCGCAGAATTCGTTGGTTCTTGATTTTCATCATATTAATGAATATAAGGGGATTGTCGTCAGCAAACACTAGCACCTTATTACCTGAAAGGTAAATTTCAAATTTCTTGTTTGACAATATGAGACCCAATGCCTCCTTTTCTACCACTGAATAGTTCTTCTGGGCTGAATTAAATTTTCTAGAGTATAATATACAGGATGCTCAATATTATCTAGACCAACTTGTATAAGCACAGCACCAATTCTGACATCTGAAGCATCAACATGTAAAATAAAAGGTTTGTCAAATTGGGGACTAGCAAGAACAGGTGACGTTGACAATATGCCCTTTAAGTTCTGAAATGAATTCTGGCATTCTTGAGTCCACATAAACTTTACTTGCTTTAGCAACAAATTTGTCAATGGGGCAGCAACTGTCGAAAAATTTCTACAGTACCGTCTATAGTACACACACATACCGATAAATCTTTGGACTCCCTTCTTACTGGTTAACACTGGGTAGTCCACAATGCTTGTATCTTATCTTGTAAAGGAATTATCTTACCTTGTCCTACTTCATGCCCAAGATAGGTTATAGTCCCTCTTGCCCAACTACACTTATTCATATTCACTGTTAAATTGGCGTTTTTCAACAACGTAAACAATTGCTTAAGGCCTGAAAGACGATCTGCCCAATTTTTACTATATGAAACAATGTCGTCAAGGTAGGCCCTACAATCTGGCACATCCTTGAGTAAGAAATTCATGAGTCTTTGAAAGGTGACATTCCTCAAACCGAATGGCATGACATTGAATTCGTATGCACCCTCAGGTGTAACAAAAGCAGTGACTTCCCTAGCATAATCAGTTAAGGCAATCTGATAATATCCCTTAGATAAATCAAGTTTACTTACAAAATTAGCATGTCCTATTGATTCAATACACTCCTCCAACAAGGGTAACGGAAATACATCAACAGTAGTGCTCTTGGAGTTGACCCTGAGCAGCCGTGGAGTGCGGACGTGTCCCTCCGTGACTGCTAGGGTAGTCAGCCTTTTGATCGCCAGGTGGCGGGGCGTAGCTGCCCCCCCCACCCCCCAGTGTTGTTGCCTGCCTGGCGGAGTGCAGACGTGGCAGGTGTTGGGTTCACCATGGGTGGTCCCCTACCAGCAATTAAGAGAGTGAACTCAGTTGGCCTGGAGTTCTCTGGCCGTGCTGGGTATCCAGAGGTAGCGGAGGTGCTGTGCGACTTGCTGCATATCCCGGTGCTAGATGTCGACGGGATTGAGCTGGTGACTGCGCATCGCGTTGTCATCAAGCTAGCGACGGAGGCGGTATACCGTGCCTTCCTCAGTCGTTACGAGGGGCGCTCGCTGTCATTGCCGGGTGGTACCGGCTCAGTCTCCATATCGGACCGGAGTGGTGCGCTGACCTATGTCAGCGTGCATGGGGCGCCCCTGGAGTTTCCCGAGGATCTTCTGCGGCGTTATTTCCAGCGTTTTGGGCCCGTAGTCAGTGTGAGGGTAAACACGTTATCCTCCGGGAGGTATGCCGGGAGGCGGACAAATATTCGCACCTTGGGCATGCGTCTGCGGTCGGACATTCCATCTTCGGTCCGGCTTCTGGGATGCTACATCCGGGTGTACTATGCCCGGCAGCCTCGGACCTGTTTCCGGTGTGGCTTGATGGGGCATCAGGCTGCCGGGTGCGAGGCGGATCCGGTTGCACCTGTCAACCTCTTTCGGGAAGAAGATTTCCCTCCGCTTCCCCTGGACGAGGACCTCGGGGATGCGGAGACCGCCCGGCGTCCCCTGACGTTTCCCTGGATGTCGCCGGCCCTCCTCAGGCTGTTGCGATGAGATCGGTGGATTCTCCTGATCCTGTTAGTGTGCCTGTCCCTGCTGCTCCAGTGGCCCATTGTGCTGCGCCCTCCTCATCGCATGCTCACCTGTCTTCCGATGCTGCGCCTGGCCCTGTCTCCTCGACTCGGGTCCCAGATGCTGAAGTGGCTGTGGGGTCCCCGGTTGTGTGTGGTCCGGTTCCCCCTGCGGTTGAAGCTGCTGCAGTCGTGAGACGAGTACGCGCGGCTTGTGATGCCCGTGGGTCTGGGTCCGCTTCCGGTTCCGAAGATGTGCGCCCGGTGCCCAAGCGGTCCAGGCGTTCGTCTACTGCATGGGCTGATGTGGTGGATTCTGGCGCTGATGGGTTCTCGGGAATTGAGGTAGTGGACGCTGACGTCCATGTATCTGCTGATGCCAGGGGCTGTGTATATGATTCGCCTCCTGTGGCTTCTGTCGGCAGTTCCCCGCAGTGGGGGGTGGTTGCACCTCCAGTTGTTGGTGAAGAGGGTGCTGGTGCAGGTCGGGACCTCGTGTTGGTTCTGAGGAAGGATGTTAGGGGTGAGGAGCCCCCACGAGTGTCCCGTCCGGTGGTTGCTGCGCAGCCCTGTGAGGCTGCCGCGGGTACGAGTGCGCTGCCCGTCGTTTGCACCAAGCAGGAGGAGCCTGTCCCGTTCATCTTAGCCAACGGCGAGCCGTATAATGCGACGTCCAACACTGTAAAATTTACCTATACTAACCGGGTGGAACCTGTTCCGTGGTGCCCCACGTCTGTCTGGGTTCCAGCATATAGGGTGTTTATTTCGGGTGTGCCGATTTCGATGCCCGATCCTCGGTCGACCCTTCGTCACCCTATTTCGGAAGACATTATGGCGATATGGGAGGCGTATTGCGTTCTTTTTCCGGCTGCAGAGTGGCCGGAAAAGTATGCGCAGTCCTGATAATCTGTGCGATGTGGATGTCGGGTGTGTTTTGGATTTTAGTCTGTTATGTGAGGGTTGTTATGTGATGTATATTGTGTGCCCTTCCGGCCGATGTTTTCTAAATGTCCCTGTTATTTTAGCTATGCCTTTTCCTGATCTATGTTTGTTTTCATTGTTGTATGTGTGCTCTTTTGGATATGCCTTTTCATGATCTATGTTTCTTTCATTTGTTGTCTTATGTGCCCTTCTGGCTATGATGTTCGATCTCTGTTTTTCAATTATTCTGTATATAATTTATTGTTCTTCTATGCTTATTTTGTGTATTGAGTATTTTGGGTCTCGGTCCTTCAGGCCGGTGTTAGTTTCGTTTGTTGTGTCCCGTTGTGCTATGCGACCTGTGTTTTTCTTTTTTTTTTTCTTTTTTGCTCTTTTGCATCTGTTTATCCTTGTGATGTTTTGTTTATATTTTGTGCTGCACGTGTTTACCATTTGGCCTGTGTTTTCCATACATCTTTGAGTTTGTTATGCTGTGCTGTCGGCCCTTCTGGCTGATGGGTTTTTTTGTTTTCCTTTTGTTCTATGTGTTTTGTACTGTGTATATTGTTTTTTATTGTATTTAAATTGCATGTTTGCATGTAAAAATAAAAATAAAAAAAAAAACAGTAGTGCTCTTGTTCAGTTTCCGATAATCTACACACAACCTCCAGGTTCCCCCTGCTTTTGGCACTAACAAGCACGGAGAGCTCCAAGTACTTTGACTTGGCCGAATGAAATTATGCTGGAGCAGATAGTCCACTTCTTGTTATATAATTTTCCTCTTTTCTGGATTCACTCTGTAAGGATGTTGTCTAATTGGAGTACTGTCCAGGAGCTGAATGTCGTGTGTGATGAGGTGGGTCTGTGTGGGAACCTCCCCAAACAGAGATGTATGGGTGTCCAGCAGAACCTGGAACTCATCACGTTGCTCCTCCTGTAAATGACATAGCATCTCCCTGTCATTGGAACTGGAACTGAGAAGTTGAATGTTAACATCATTTTCTTCACTACAATTTCCCACAGATGGTAACTCTTCCCTAATAATACAAGCTACCACTTCTGGTCCAACATAAGCTTTTAACCTGTTAATATGCACATTCATTTTATGTTCTGAAAGAGTAGTGTTAAATATTTTGTAAGTTAGGTCTCCCACCTTCTCTACCACTCGGTAGGGTCCGTCAAACTTATGGGACATGGAAGTCCCCAAACGAGATTTCAACACCAACACCAAATCTCCGACAGCAAACGACCTGAGTTTAGCCGTGAACTTTTTGTCATGTCATTGTTCCATGGCTTGTTGAGTCTGTTCCAGATGTTTCTTCGCCAACTCTCGAGCCTGACAGAACTTGTCCTTGACCTCACTCAAGTACCAACCACTCTGATGAACAGAGACATCTCCCATCAACTTTTCTTGGATCATTTTTAACGGACCTCTCACTTGGGGACCAAATACGAGCTGAAGAAAGGTTACGAAGCAAAGGGGTACGCTTGTAACCCTTCTCTGGCAGCAAACAGCACAAAAGGGAGATTCTCATCCCAATTACATGGATAAGTTTCTTCTGTCGTCTTTAACAACTGTTTCAATGTCTGGTGAAAACGTTCAAGCCCACCTTGGCTTTGTGGATGATAAGGACTGGAAAATGTGTGCCGAATCCCTTTGGATTTGCAGAAAGTTTTGAAAACTTTAGAACAAAATTTCCCCCCATTGTCACTCTGGATAACTCTAGGCATTCCGAAGAAGGAGAAAAAGCGTTCAAGACACTTTATGAGATTATGAGTCTTGGTATTTCTTAAAGCATATGCCTCAGGAAATCTCGTCGACATACACATGAGAGTAAACATAAAAATGTTACCCAACTTAGTCTTAGGTAAAGGACCTACACAATCTATTACAACATGAGAAAATGGTTCATCAGGAACTACAATAGGTTGCAATGGTGCTCTTGGCACAGATTGGTTTGGTTTGCCAACAATTTGGCAGGGTACACAGTTATGACAATACCTGACCACATCTTTCTTTAGCTTGGGCCAGTAAAAATATTTGCATATTTTATGGTACATATTTGTGATACCTTGGTGACCTCCCATGAGCGTCATCATGTGCAGCCTGCAGGACCTGCTTACGATAAACATTGGGGACAACTAGTTGGGTTCTGGTCTCACAATCATCTGATGAGGAAGTTCCCTTTGGTCTCCATCTTCTCATCCGAAGTCGATCATTGAAAAAGAAACCCGTCCCTTCCTCCAATGCATCAACATTATCAGGAGCCTTAGAAATACACTCAAGTAAACTAGGATCAGTAGTCTGTATAACACTTAAGGGCAATGACTCAGACTCAGAAGCGAGCGGGCAAGAACCTAGTAGCTTGATCTCTTTTCCTGATTGATCAGAATAAATTGGAGCCATAGCTACTTCGGCCTCACTCTCGACAACTGGTTTAGTGGAGACAAGCGGGCAAGGTACAGATAGTTCAGCCTCCTCACCTTCACTTTCCTTGTGGTTTAGGTTCGGCGGGGCTTCTACTACTGCCTCACTCTCATCATCCAGTCGAGTCATAAAAGAATCTTCAAGATCCACCTCCCACCCCTTTACTGAAGGGGTCCTGGTCTTGGAAACCGCTACCTTAGTGAAGACAGGATTACTCTCACCTGTTTTTCTCATTGATCTAGTTACAACACAAGCAGGGTAAATAATGCCATCATCTGCTTCTGGTTGATCTAGTACATTATTGGGATTAATTAACATTATGGAGCACTTGGTCCCTTCAACCTTTCGGTTGCCAAAATCATTACCAAGAATAATATCTACCCCTAGAATGGGCAGTTGTTTACTTACACCAACATTACATCATCCTGAAGTAAAATTAGAATCAAGGTTAATTTGCATTAAAGACACCTGTTGCACACTACCTGCAATACCTTGGAGAAGCACAACTTCCCCAAGATCTCGGGTGTCAACATCAGCAAGTACATTCTGGGCAATAAGAGACTGAAGCTCCAGTATCACGGAGTAATTGAACAGTCTTACTACTACCATCTTTACACAATAATATAAATGTAGAAATGTATGGTTTAAATTCAGCCATCCAATGGGGATTGACTGTAGTACATGGAGAATTATTAGTTTGCAATCCTCTACTCATAATAAGACCAGTTGACCGTAATTCAGGATGCAAACTATAGCAAGAAGCAATCACATGTCCTCTTCTCTTACAATGTGTACAATGCCTGACAGTGGACACACCTGTGGAAACAACTGCAGGTTTAGAATTAACATTACTAGGATTAGATGGTCCTGGCAATGGAGTAACAACTTTAGGTTTAATAAGAGAAGAGTTCATGGGAGTAACTGGAGCACTAGGACTGGATTTATACCGATATGGAGTTCGGTGAGCATTATAATTTACTCTACGGTTAAACTTAGGTGATTGGCTCTTAAACTGGGCCTTAGTCAACAACTCATGCTCATCCGCGAGCTTAGACAGCTCATAAATGTCTGTTATATTTTTCTGTTCTGCAATAAAAGTAGACAATTTGTCTGTGAGACATGACATCACTTCTTCTGTTATAAGAAGATTCTTAAAGGCATCATACTCTGTTATTGAAAGTGATTTTAACCATCTATTGCAGTAATTAACTTTTAGACGGGTGAAATTTGCTATTGTCTAACCACTTGCCCGCTTTAGGTTCCTAAACTTTTGTCTGTGTGCTTCCAGATTTAATTGGTAAGCATTTAAGATGCTTTTCTTAACAAACTCACAGTCAAAACTATTCTCACCAGGCAAGGATGCAAAAACCTCCTGATTACGTCCTTTCAGTTGACTTTGCATGATTGCGACCCATTGATCCCTTGGCCAGTTCATACTGATTACAATCTTAGAAAAATGTGAGAAAAAACCTCGGGATCTTCCTCATTGAACTTGGGTAACTATGTATTTATTCATCCTTATGGGATTATTATCACTACTATTTGAAACATTGCTCGTATTACCATGCCCAGCTGCCAAACGCTGTGTTTCAAGTCTGTGGTTAGCCTCTGCCATTTGTTGTTGAATTTCTAACCGCTTTTTAGCTTTGATGTCCAAAGTGCTTGGAAAGGATGGGGGAGGTTTCTATTGTTGTTTCTTTGAGGCTTCAAGCTGCAATTGCACAACAATTCTACTATTTTGTGCCTCAATCTCTAATCGTCTAGTGTCAAGCTCCCTCTGCCGAGCTTCAAGTTCTAATATTTTCTGTTGCCTTGCAAATTCATTTTCTTGAGCCTCAAGTTTAGCATACGTTACTTGTGCATCTAACTTAAGACGCCTTAAAGCAATTTGCTCACTAGTCTCCTTTACTTTCTCCAGAAATTCTTCTCCTAACTCCTCATTTTCTACTAAATGTGTCACTATGATTCTCAGAATTTGTGCTTTAGTCATGTTATTTTTGGCTGTTAATTCTAACTTATTTGCCATATATATATTAAAGTAGACTTTCGGTTTTTAATCCCTCAAAGTCTGGATTAGCCAACAGCGACAACACTTGATCGTCCATGGTTAATTAACACTTGGCACTTAACTGACAAAATTAACAGAACTGCACGGCACTACACTTCACTTTAAACTGTCACGACACTGAAAATTTGCATGGCCTCACTGCACAAACAAATTATTGGATGACTTACCTACAAAATCGTGAAACGTAGGTTACTTGTTACACAGGCTGACTCTGGCATGGCATATTGCAAGTTTCTAACACAAAGATTCCTAAGCACACTGGTACCTAGGAAGGCAAGGTTAGATTAGCAAAAGTTAAATATATGTGGGAACAATATCTCCCGGCCAGACCCCCAAAATCACTGTTACAAACCGTTCATTAATGCTCATGACTCGTACAGCAACAAAATATTGTAGTCTAGGGACAGTTACCGATGCTGCAATCTCAAGGTGGGTCACCAGTATAATCCCATGGTTTGTACAGGCAAGAATTAAAATTAATCACCCCCTTAGGACTAAGTAATCACTCAAATAAAAATAAATATATATTATATACTTCAGTTAATTATCAATATTATTTGTTAATCAACAAATGGGTAATCACATGTAAATCAAAATATAATTATGTCTCCACAGACTAACATATTACAACAGAACATAACATATATAATGTTACAGAATTTACTCCTAGATGTGATCCCTCCAGTGTCCAAACAGTTACTGAATAATTTTCTCACGGCAGGAGCCGATGTCGCTTCTGCACAACATTTTAAGTGACAGTTTTTACTTAATATAAATCTTACTTACATGGAGCCATATAATGGGAATTACTTAACTAAATTAAGGAATGATCAGATTTACATGTATAAACAGAAATAATGTAGTTACTAATATAATAGTTACATATTTATAAAATAAAAGAATTTGTTGGCAACTGCCCATCATGGCAGGAAATATCCCACAAATATTGCCGTCTAGGTGAAACAATAATAACGGTTTCCCACAGTCTTGCCAATAAGTGATCAGCACAAAATATAACTTTCTCACGGGAAGCTGACACACACAAAAAATATAATAATGATTTCCCACGGCCTGGTCCACACACTGATCACCACCACAATATAACATATCAGCACATATAAGTAATGATTTAAGCATACAAGAACATACAAGTACTGATATAAGAATACAAGTAATAATATAATATATAAACACATACAATTAATAATATAATATATAAGCACATACAAGTAATGATGCATGGAAATAGTACTTATTTTATATTTATATACGTATCCAATAGGGGTACGTAACAGGGATCATGTTTTTTTTACAATCAAAAACATTCTCTGTACAAATGTACTAATTACCCTAATAGAGACACAAGAATCAGACGACTCAAACAGCTGCAAAAATGTACTATGTGTCTCAAATCACATAATGTTAATAGCTGTGACACCCCACTGAACAACTGCAACAGTTGTAGGTGAGGCAAGCATCATGCTGCACTGTGCAAATTTGTCAAGACAAATTATGTCACTCCTAGAATAGGAAGTAGAGAATCTACACCAATACAGTGCTGCAAGGTGCGAGATGTGTACAGTGTAATTTCCCCAGTCTCTCAAGTGGATGCAACCTTGCCCATTGCCCAACTTCAAGTAAAGAACAAAGGGGTCAAGATCACCACTCGTGGATTGTTTGATCAAGGATCTCAGAGAACTTTCATTACTCAGAAAGCAGCAGATGCACTCAATTTACAACATATCAGACATGTAAAATTAAACCTGTCAGGGTTCATGATAAATCGAGGACCCCAAGAATACTCAGTAGTTCAACCGCTTGTAAGACTAGGTAGTCATGTCAAGGCTATCCAAGCCATTGTTGTAGATCAAATACCTTTTGACCTAAATATTAAGGGTCTGGGGTACACAACCCACTTCCTGCAGGAACGTGAAATTAACTTGGCCGACAACAAGTTAACGTCTGACTGCCTTAACAATGTAAATGTACTAGTGGGAGCAGACTACTATTAACAGTTCATAACTGGACATGTTAAACGATTGGGCATGAATATGCTCCAATCTGCAGGTGGCTACTTACTTACAAGTAAAGTTCTGAATATGAACAAGCCTATGCCTGCCAACAATAATAAATTAGTCAGCAGTAAATCAATTCTCCAGCAACAAGCTAAAATGAGAAACACAGCTGAGTAATAAATCCAGATTGGATGTAGTACAATCAGTATTCGTCGAGATGTTTCATAGCACTCAGTGGAAAATCAGTGGTCCGTACTTAAACAAGTACATGTCACAGCGACCAAGCCATTGAATCCACTGCAGACCTAGAATTATTCTCGACAAGTAATAATTGACCACTCTCAGTCTCCCTAGGTAATTAATAATATTAGGCTAGAGAATCTAGCACTCCCTAGGTAATCAATAATACTAGGCTAGAGAATCTAGCACCCAATGCATCTAGCATTTCCTGAATTTAGCAGTAACACGAAGTCATCAAGAAGCTTCTGCACCTGTGAATTCACTAGGACCAAGGTCCACAATACCTGCGCTTAAGGTTTGCAAAGAAAATCTTATTAATTCAACGTTTTCTGCACTAAGCGTTAGTGAAAAATACTTGCATCAATTTTTGTTTGAGCTGTTTAATTTTCGTTTCTGCTTAATTATTGTAGGAGCGCAGCACGAACAAACTTGCAAACTTACCAATACGTAAGTGAATCTACAGAGAACTAATAACCCGTGAAACGTTTAGGTTGGGAAAGTGTTACAAATTATCTTCAAATAGGATTAATTGTAGCAATAATTAAATTTCCAGCAATCTTAGGTTTCCTTCGTTTAATGCATTACCATTAAACCATAAGCATTGTTACTTAACATGCTTAATGAGCTCAATATAACTCACTTCTGAGTTAACGTAGTATTTGAGTGATTTAATGTTCTCCATGCTAATACGAGCACTGCTCGCCATGACAATTGAACTCTTCTTCTTCTTGAGAATAGGTGCAGTTTGCATGAAGGGTTAACCCTCCCGATGACTGCACCAGGACAGATGTAAGGAGACGCATTGACGGTCAGGAGGAGAAGAAAGTCAAAAGCGGTAGATGTGATGGGCCATAGAGCGAGGAGTGGCGACGAAAACAGAGGCGAACGTTAGAGGGAGACACCCCGCACCGGGGGGCGGGGTGTCGTTTTCACGGCGGCAGCTGATTCATGCACGGCGTAGCAGTGTGCACAAGACGGGAACTAATACTTCTCCGGAAACTTGTATATCGGAAAGCGCAAGCAGTACGCTTCCCAAATCACCCGCTCGTCAGCTGGCAGCCGGCCACCAGGCGGCGCCCTCGGCTGAGACATCCTATCCGGCACCCGATACACAAACTCCTTCACCCGCGACACCCAGATAGTGGACGAGCACCACGGGATCGGAAGCACCCGGGCATCCCGATAAGGGCCCAACTCCGGACCCTCACAGGGCACGACCCCAGCAGACGGGACTAGGGAACCCCCAGACCAGGGCAAGGAAGGAGGGGATACAGCAGGGGAAGCAGGCGCGGCATCGACCCCACCACCGGGCACAGGAGCCGAGCCCCCCTGGCGCACATCTTTCCGCAACTTCACGACGAGGTCTCGAACATCAGGGACAACCCCCCACTGCGGAGATCCAACAGCAGGTGACGCAGGAAGGGGGACACAGGTAGCAACTTCTGAGCTTCGCACAGCACCATCATCCACGGCGGGGGCGCCAGATCACCATACTCCCCTACCTCCTCCCAAGGCACACCACGAAGGGGGGAGACACTCCGAGCCCGCTGCGAACGCTTCGAGACAGGCCGCACCACACCACGCCCAGCAGGCCCCGCCGCAGACACAGCCACCATCTTCACATCCACACAGGTCACACCCGCACCGTCCGAAGAGTCCACGGAGGCCACATCACCCACACTGTCTACTTCATCCACGGAAACAGCCTCAGAACACCGACGAGCACGCTTCTGCAGAGGGATGGAAAGAGCAGAACTACAGTCGCCAACACACACAGGCACGGCAGGCACCTCACCTTGCTGAAGCACCTTCAAAACAGCAGAACCCGCGTCCCCGGGAGCCGGTATCACATCCACAGGCGAGGGCGGGACATGGACCTCCACCGGGACACCCTTCACTACAAGCAGCTCAGGCGACGGCCCGACACCCACACACACCGGCTCAACAACCCCAGGGACCACAGCAGTCACAGGACGAGGCACACGGGCCGGAGAACTCGCCTCAACAGGCGGAGCAGCAGACAGGCAATCAGGTGCCTCAGGCACAGCACCCACACCATCCAGGGGCGGAAAATCCTCCGCACGAAGAACATGCACCCGACCAGTTGCTCCCACGTCGCACGCCGCAGCCAGATGACCCTCGTGACCACACCAATAACAGGTGCGCGGTTGACCCCGGTACAGGCAGCGGAGCGTATAACCCAACACGGACATCGACGACGGCACACTACACTTCAGTGACATCGTCAGGGTGCGGGAGCCGTCAAGCATACCAACACAGTGCCCGACAACGACCTTGTTCCAACGAACACTTAACACTGTCCCAAATCGTTCAAAACAGGAGGTTAAAAAGTCGTCCTGCAATTCGAAGGGGGCACCATGCACCGTCACAGACGTCAAGGTAACACTGAGATTCACCACCTTAACGGAGCCAACAGGATCAGGGAGAGGGTAAACACGCCCCTCACACCGCTCGAGAAACACCTGAAAGGCAGCCTGGAGGCGGAACTTGACCAAAGCACGGTTGCCCTGAAGCAGCTGGATGCCCACCAGGTCCGACAGCTGCACATGCAGCACGTCCACCAGGGCGACACCAACCAAAGGATGGCCCACCGGCACCGTAAATGCCAGACCAGCCGACAACGTCCTCGTCACTGGGGGGCGAGAAGTCCCTATGGCGAAGCCAAACGTCACCCTGTCAGTGGCAAACTACCACCAGCAGGGCAAACCAGCAATCACCCAACGTAAACACTAGCCAGGAGCGGAGAGACCTCGGGAACGTCTGACCCGGCCGGCGGTCACCACCCAACCCAATTGAACTCTACAATGCTCCACCTCGTTAATTCGAGTTCAATATAACTCACCCTGAGTTAGCGTAACAATTGAGCACTTTAATGTTCCCCATGCTAATACAAGCATTGCTTGCCATGATAATTGAACGCTACAATGCTCCCCGCGCTAATTCGAGCACTGCTCACCAGAGAATCTGCCTAGATTCCATGCTTAGCTATTCTTCAAGAAGGATCTTGCACTAGTAACCCGAGCTGATCTTACAGTTCACCTGTGAATTACCATAATAATTGAGCGCTTTATTGTTCCCCATACGAATTCGAGCTCAATATTGCTCGCCATGATAATTGAACGCTACAATGCTCCACCTCGTTAATTCGAGCTCAATATAGCTCACTCTGTTAACGAGCTCAATATAACTCACTCTGTTAACGAGCTCAATATAGCTCACTCTGTTAACGAGCTCAATACAGCTCACAATGTTAATAAATTCGAGCTCAATACAGCTCACAATGTTAATTCGAGTACATTATTGCTCACAATTTAACTAGAGTAACTCCACTAAGAATTAGTGAGTTATCACAATTAGCATAGTCCTCTACTTAAGTAGGTTAGAAATTTAAACCATCTATTTAGGTAGGTATTAGGGACTTTAGTTTGTGTCAACTGAGTACAAGCCTAGTCTGTACTCACAATTAAATACAGTTAACTATTTATAGAGACTCATTTAATAAATTCAATTTCTCATCTAAAGTTGAGGATGTATTAATGAGTTTTCAGTGTCAAGCCTATGAGCTGCAATTCAATTAGCTCATAAATCAGAATGATTAGGCTACTAATCTCACTGTCGACTCAGAATCTTCCTTGATTTTAATGAATAATCATATTCAGTTCTCTACTATTATCTTATTTAGCTAGTTAGCAATTTATTGAATCCCTAAGTTAGAATGACTACTGCACGGCAGTGCATAATAAATCAAATTTCCTCATTTGAGTTTGGGGTGATCATGATGCTCCGTGATGTTATTGACTAGTAACTCAATAGTTACAAGTCATAGCGACCCTAGACAGTGACCTTACTGTAGTGTCAGAGTCTCCTTGATCTTGAATGACCCAATAATACTATAATTACTGTATAATAATGTTGAATACAACTTATACAATAATGTTATCAGTTCTTAAGAACATTTTCTGAGTTTACCTACAATTCAGCAACTGCGTAATGCAACCATTACATGTCACTGTGACCCTAGTTGTTGAGTCTACTGTAAAGTTTAGAGAGTTCTTGATTACAGATGACTTAATCATTTAATATTTCAATGTTTAATTCATGTTCCCACAATGACTTAGTCTTATCTGTCTCTGACAGATTCGGGACATTCGTTACTAACGTACTAATTTACTAATCCATGATATAACTTCTGAATCGGTACGTCAGTACTCAGAACTGTGACCCGAGAATTCCCCCCCCCTCCCGGAGTTATGTTGGAAAGTTTCCATCATAATACATTACTATTGTATACTAAGTACAGCATCTATTAACCCTACTAACTGTAGTGCTAACATAAATTAATATTTCTCTATCTGCGCGTCATTTATTAAAATTCTCACCACATCGAGAGGCAGTATTGCGTCAGATATTATCCAGCAGGACATAATTATTACCAACATGTTAGAGAATTGAATAATATTCTCAACTTTTATCAGTATTCCTTAAAAGAATTAATCTCTGATAATATTACGACTAGTGATTCGATAACCACGAGATATTAACCTAAATTATCACTATATAACAGTTTTCTGTTATATCCAAATGCTATGGAGGAAATAGAAATTTTCTCCATTTCTCAATTAACACCATTTAGTGACAATATAAATAATATTTAATTCCCTACAATTGCAACCCTGTTCTCATTAACGCATTACGTAAAAATAACTACACGGAAAAGAATTTTCCATCCTTACTAAATTCTATTGCGAATGCGTGAGAGAGGGTTGAGGGAGGCGGAAGCGTGGCGACGCTATGAGTAGCGACCCAACTTTCGCATGAGTCGGAGCTGGACTAGAGACGCCATCAGAATTACGACACGAGCGTCCAGGTAGAGGCGAATTTCCAACAAATCTACCATAGGCCCTTGCAATTAATCAGCCTAGTAGCAATCTAAGGATTGCACTGGTGGACAACCAGTAGGTTAAGTGTTCTCATATTATGAATTGAGCTCTTTTAATTTTATAATACACTGTCCATCGTTACACCACAAGACCTCCCCAAACGACAAGTACGTCCGTAAGGAATTTGCTCTGTCCCTCCTATTGAATAGTGATGACACAATCTACCTGGTTTAGGCAATTTGTACATTTAATCGGAATTTCAGCCTGTGTTGAAGCGGCCGTTGTCTCATCATTTCCCGCGCCATGCTCTGGGCTCACGTGTTCAGCAAGCACCAGACGACGTCATTACGATTCTGCATCTCCGTTCACTGTCACAGCTAAGCAGCTGAACCAGTTCAGTTTAGTTTTATTTCACTAATTAACGGTAGATATGTTGGGTATCTGGTGCTTGAACTCATTTATTAAATTATTTGATTATTGTATTTAAATAAATCGAAGGACCACCCACTTTTGAGAAAAGAGGGAAAACGAATAATAGTGATCATTAGAATGACACTAGAGAACAAGTGTCTATGGAAACTAATTCAAAGAATAATCACTTGAAAATAAAGAATAGACTGTATTATTAAAGCCAAAGCCTCAAATATCAACTTTTGGGGGTTATTTCTAGAAGTTCATATATATCTAGGAACCAGTGTGGTTCGTCACTAGTTCATTGTTGAGTTAATAACATAATAAATCTAAACTACAATAGATTCAAAGATATGATAACTCAAATTATGAATATTAAAGATCATGAATCACAGCAACAGTTAGAGCATAAACATTAATTACCAAATCTGGCAATAATTATTCAATGTAAAGATTCTATATGAATTATATAGCAATCATCAAATTATGAATTTGTACGAAAAAATATGTCTTAGCTGTAAGACGATTTCTGTAACATCATTTCGTCATTCGTCCTCATGATCACAGGAAGAAAGAACACAAAGAAAGAACTCGAGGTGAATAACACGACTGACGAGAAACAAACTTGCTGGCTCCTCGTATACATGCTGCAATCAAGAGAATTTAAGTAGCAATTGATTAGGCTACGAATTATTTCAAGTATTCATGAAACTGAGAAAACTAAATAATTTTACTAACGTTGTGTGGTTGTTGATCATACATCCTAAAGACAGACTACTCATAAATATACAACCTAAGATGATGCATCAAATGAGGAGACATACTTATCATGAGCGTATCAAATACTGAGGTCTGCCGAAAACCGAGTCTGCCAGTTCCAAGCGTCCACAGTGTGTACACGTAATTACGGGTCGTGGCTTTAATTGTTGACACGTTATTAACTAGCAAAGCACTGCAGAACACGTGGGGAGGTAATTGGTGACTATTGGGAAAGTCTCAACGTAATTCTTGTTGTTAACTCTTCAGTCACACCATCATGCGTCTCGTCTCTCTGATCGTCAGAGCTGCCTGGACCTAGATTCAGGAAGCTCCGTGTATTTCTTCGTAAGTGGGTTTGCTACGAAGATTCCTAAGTGTGCCCTAAGAAGATGCTTAGGTGCAATTCAATAAGGTGCACTTAGGAAGAAATTTGTTGGTTCACCTGCGTGCCGATAGAGGTCACTACTGTGTTTCGTTTGGCCAATCAGAGAGCAGCAACATTCTTCATATTGAAGATTTAGCGCTGGCTTATCGGAGTTCTACTGCCTCCTATTTACGTCGAATTTTGTTATAAAATTAGTATATTTCGAAGTAAAACAATGTTTTTTCAACTTCTACAGCCAGCACCGACATTGTAGTAAACAAATATGTTACATTTGTTGTTTACCTACGTAATTCTAAGAGATACTGTGTAGCTGTCCTTGTTGCTCGTAAGATACGCTGACAATTATTGTATATATTTACTGAATTTACCCAAGGGCCACTAACTATGTAGTGGCCTCGAAGAGTACAGAAAGCTGGCGGCTTGTTAAAGGGCCCGCCAATTGTCTTAATGATATGTTTGAGCTGGAATTTGGCATTTACGGATTCAGCGGGTAGGCGATTCCATGGGTTTATAGCCCTCTTGGTGGAAAAAAAACATCTGTTTTCAGTCCTACTTGAGAGAACATACTCTCCAACACCATATCTGTGATTGCCCTGTCATCAGTGACTTCATATCAAATGGTATGAGGTATTTTGAGCTCTGTAATTACTTCATACACTCAGGAATATTGGAAGATATTCTTGTGCTGCACCCAGATTTTGCCAGTGGAGGCTAATAGATCAGCATTAAGTATTTTGTTCTCTCCTAATTCCATGTATGACTGGTCATCCTGTGAGGTGAGGATGTTGGATGAGCTTGTAGCTGGCTTTTGATCTACACTGTGTGGTCCTTTAAACAGAATAGGGAAGCAGCACATTGTTGTGTATACCTAAACATGTTTAAAAATACATTGTTTGAGAGGAGTCTTGTAGAAACTGGTTAGAGTAATTATAATATAATGTTTCCATGATTCAGTGCTTACCTCTTGTGAAAATTGAGAAGAGTTGTTTAGTCAGAGTTGATTTATTTATTTTTTTGTATTGAGGCTGGTATTTTCTAAATTGATTCCATGTACAGTATGTCTAACCATCCTGTGAGATGGGAGTATTAGATAAACTTATAGCTAGTTTTGTATCTACACTGTGTAATATTCCATATAGAATAGAGTAGCAGCATATTGCTGTGTATACCTAATCTTCTTAATAAAAAAATCAGTAATAAAGATTTTAAATTATAGTTTGTATTATTACAAATACAGTACTGTATTATCCTTATTAAATCATGTTGACAATGGATCATTAAGATCTCATGTTGATATGTAATAGTCATATTTCTTTTGAACTGCTAATCCATGCTAATCATTCATTAAATTGTGCATTATGTCTCAATTTTTCACTACCTTGGATATACTGTACAGTACAAAAAGATAGGATAAAAATAAACCAGTAATATTTCTTTCATTTAAATAACTGCATGAATATTTTTACAGCTGACAGGATTTGTTTTACCATACAGGTGCATTATTTGTTAAAAAAAAATTGGTTTTTGTTACACAATGGTGCTACATAGCCTTCCCAGCTGGTGCCTTCTTTTAATACTTACTGATTAAAAAATAAAAAATAAATACATTTTATTCAGGAAAAGTGCATACAGTTGATTTACAAACATAATGTTGGATCCCTTGGTTCCCTTGATAATGTTGACATAATGTTAACATTATCACTTGATAATGATAACATAATGTTGGATCCCTGGGTCCCTTGATTTGTAGAGCACTTCTAGTTTGGTTACACACAGCCAAATTGTGTAACAGGAAGAGGTCTTGGACACAAATTTGTTCCATGCTAAATGTAGAGGAATCAGCTGAGTATTCCTCAAATAAAATAAGTTGACTCAGCTTATAAGGTAAATAAAATAAGCATTTCTCAAATAAGTAGCTGCCTCACCTCACTGCCTTACTGCTACATAGCCTTCCCGGCATGGTGCCTTCTTTTGATAATTACTTGTTCCACACCCAAATTGTATAACAGGAAGAGGTCTTGGACCCCTACTTCCCTCTCTCTTTTTTAATAGTCTATATAGTCATAATTATAGCTTTAAGTATTCAGTGAATAAAGTTTTTGACATTTTTACCCTTTTCCTTACCTAACATCATTTGTGCAGCATATTTTTATTTTATGTCTCACCCAGATTTAATTTCAAAATAAAACCAAACTAAATAAATTAGAAAAGGGTATGTATAGCTAAGGTACACCCTTACTACTAGGTGAACAGGGCATTTGGTGATAGTAAATGATCCCATCAGGTAGGGCTCATCACCTTCTCTCATATTTCATGTTCACCAGTGTTTATTTACTTAATAACTACGGGTATAATATCTTGCTATTATAAAACTAATGCTAGTATCATAAAAGACATATTCACTTAAAGTTTCAAGCAGAGAATGCATATATAACTAACACGAAGGACTCCTCTTCACGAGATTCGCTAACTAATAACCTTTTGTTATATTAAAATCGATTCCAGTGTTATGTAATAGAGAAAAATTGAGTTATATCCAGTTTACGTAAAGCTACGAGTGGTCGAAACCACACTTAAATCCCGGAATGAACTTACGAAGGTTTTTCCACTTAGTGTAGCTACTTGAATACCGACGTAGCAGCCACGAAGGCGCTAAGAAGGAAAACATTCTTAGCTAAGAGGAAAAACCTTCGTAAGTACCTTCCTGAATCCGGCCCCTAGTGAGTAAGTAATGGCGTCTCCTTATCCCTCAACCCGCTTTCGTATTCACGACAGAAATTATTAATCACGAATTATTATTTTCCGCGCAATTATGGATGAAATGCAATAATAGGAACTGAGTTGCAATTATAGGGATTTAATAATTATCATATTATCGATAAATGATCTCTAACGAGAAATGGAGAAGATATTTATACTCTCCATAGCATTCGATCGTAACAAATAAAAACTGTTACTAAATAATTTCAATTAATAACTCTGTTTTACATGATCGGGAGTCATATTATCAGCAATAGGCTCAGATTAAATTATATTAACACTACCGTTAGTGGTATTAATAACTACTGTAATTAGTGTAATGATGATAATTTATTATAATACAATAGTAGATTATTAGTGTTGGAAATTTCCAACAAGATAGCTAATAATTATTTAAGAATATTTCATTTACATGATTTAGGAAATCAAGTACAATTTGATAGCCTCGTGAACTTCAAATGAGAATAAATTTCTTGTCTAACCATTACTCAATATATTCATGTTACTAACCATTGGTAGTAATACTAGTCTATTGTAGTATCTTGAGGCCCATTCACCTCTAATTATCATTGCACAATATAGCAATTAATTATCTTATTTACTTCAGTGATCGAACCACACTGAAATGATGTCAGGGATACAATAGTCTTTTGACATTTAACTCCCCATTTTGGGTGAGAAGATTTGATTCATAAATTACAGTCAATATATATTCAAGATAATAATTATCAATATTATCCATAGGACACTAGTTCATGGATTTAATAGTAAACCACTTGCTCTACCCAGTTTCCACTTTTCCTTTAAAAAGTGGTGGTCCTTCGTAGCTATCGAATTAGCATCAATTTAAAGAATTACAGGAGTCAAGTTTTCCCACAATTGAATAGTAATGACACAATCTAATTTGTGTAGACAAATTGTACATTCCATTCGGTTTTCAGCGTGTGTCGGAGCTGCTGTGATCTCAACATTTTCCCACGATACGCTAGTGGATCACGTGCTCTAGCAAGTTCCAGATGACGCCATCTCGACACCGCATCACCGGTCACTGTCACAGCTAAGCAGCTGAATTAGTTTTAATTTAGTTCCTATTTACTAATGAACGGTTGAAACCTAATAATAATTTGAGAATATATTTCATTTACGTCATTTAGGAAATCAAGTATAATTTGATAGCCTCATGTACTTTAGATGAGAATAGTTTTCTTGTTTAATCATTATCCAATATATTCTTGCTATTAACCAGATTATCAAATATCTATTTTATTTATATCTTAGTAAGAGTTACTAATTTTATTCGAGGAAGAACCAGCCTCGATGAAGTGTGCTGGGAGTACTTTACTTCTGGTATTAACCCCCCCATTTTTGGAGGGAAAGTTTACCCTTTGAATAGTAATTTAATTTACAGTCCATTAATGTTCAAGGAATACTTCTTAATAGTTACATTATCCACAGGCACTGGTATTTCAGTCCTTTTTCTATTGTTCATTTATCTGTTTCCCTTTTTAGTAAAAATAGGGTTGTCCTTTGATTAATTTAAATCAGTTAATTAATATCAATATATTGAGAGTAAGCTTTCTTTCACGACATGTTGTACAGTCTCGGGCTTTTGATATTGATAGAATTCACTTTCAGAGTACCTATTGCACCTCTGCTTTTCAACGAGGGTATTCTGCACATCTTGCCATGCCTCCTGGTCTTGTGTGGTGTTATTTCTGTGTGCAGGTTTGGGAATAGCCCCTCTACTATTTTTCACGTGTAAATTATTAAGTATCTCTCACGCCTGCGCTCAAGAGAATACAGATTTAGGCATTTTAATCGGTCCCAATAGTTTAGATGTTTAGATGTGAGTGGCTTCTAACATTAAATTCTGTGCACTCTCCAGGTCAGCAATTTCTCCAGCTTTGAAGGGGACAGTCATTGTGCAGCAGTACTCCACTCTACAGAGCACTAGCGTCCTGAAGAGTATCATAATTCATATAGCATCTCTAGTGTGAAAGGTTCTTGTTATCCAACCTGTCATTTTTCTTGCAGTTGTGACGGCTATTTTATTGTGTTCTTTAAAGGTGAGTCCTTCCGACATGAGTACACCCAAATCTTTTATATTACTTTTTCCTTCTATGTTAGGAATTAACTGTATTTTTTATGTGGTTTCTGTTTTATATTTTAATTTTTTCCGTAGCACACGAGCTGGAAGTTATCTTCATTAAATACCATATTATTTTCTGTATCCCATTGAAAGATCTGATTTACATCTGATTGGAGGTTTGCCATGTCCTCTATGTTGTCTATTCTCATACAATTCCTAGTGTCATCTGCAAACGATGATACAGTGCTATCGATTGTATCTTTGTCTGTGTCCGATATGAGGATGAGAAAAAGTACTGGGCAAGCACAGTACCCTGGGGACTGAACTCTTCACGGTTGATGGTCTGGATTTGATTTTGTTGACTATTACACATTGAGTTCTATTATTCAGGAAATTGGAGATCCATCTGGTAATTTTTCTGGTAATTCCTTTTGCACGCATTTCGTGTGCAATAATACCATGGTCACATTTTTCGAGGGGTTTTGCAAAATCTGTTGAAATTACATCAGCTTTTTGCTTGTCATCAATGGCATCTAAGGCCATGTCATAGTGGTCCAGCATCTGTGATAGGCACGAGCGCCCTGTTCTGAACCCATGTTGTCCAGGGTTATGTTGTGATTCCATGTGTTTTGTGATCTTATTTCTTAGCACTATCTCAAAGATTTTTATGATGTGTGATATTAGGTCTGTAATTATTTGCCTCTGCCTTATTTCCTCATTTATAGAGTGGTGCTATCTCTACTGTTTTTAGTATGTCAGGGATAACACCAGTATTTAGGCTTTGCCTCCAAGAATGTGAAGGGCCTGCGACATTGTTTTTTTACAGTTCTTGATGAATATGGAGTTCCAGGAATTACAGCCTGTTGCAGAATGCATAGGCATACTGTCTATGGTTTCTTCAAAATCCAATGGGGATAGGGTGTCATCTGATATGATTTGATGTTGGCATCACATCCATGAAGTGGCTCGCTGAAAACAGAGTCGTACTGATTCTTCAGAATTTCGTTCAATTTTTTGTTGTGATTTGTGAAAGTTCAATCTCTCTTTCACAGGGGCCCGATACTAGATGTAGTTGTTGATCATGATTTTGTATAGATATTTCGGATTTCTCTCTATTTCACTAATGGCTTTTTGCTCTCCTTGTCTCTCTCTCTTGGATTTTGAACCATTCTAATACCTTTAGTTAACTTGTTTCCATTTCTCTACCAAGCCTTATTCGTCGTTCTTGAGATAGGATGTGACTCTCAAGTTGTTCCGTGATTGGTTTTCTTCGCTAATAGAGGGAACGACGTTCCCTTTCCAGTCTGCATCTCTTTTTCTTTTTTTCGTAGGAGTATGAGGTTTGAGCATATGTTTAGAGATACTGTGTTTATGTTTTTCAGGCATTGTTTCAGTTTTGCATTTTCTAGCTGTTCTTCCCAGCTTACTTCTGTGAGATCTTGGTTTATTTGCTCCCAGTTAATCCGTTTATTATTAAAGTTGAATTTGCTGAATTCTCCTTCCCTGGGTCTTGGGACTGGTTGTGCAGGTCTACGCCCCATGCTTGTCAGGACTTCAATTAGGTTGTGATTGAGTAACAGGTATTTGTAATCATTATGTTCCTGATCACTTCATCATTATTAGTGAAAATGAGTTCCAACGTGTTCTCTTTTCTGGTTGATTCTCCTATTTGCTGATTTAAGGCAAATCTTTCGCACATCTGTTGCAGGTCATTTGCAAGTGCCTGTTCATTAGGCCACTTCCTGGTATCCTTTCTGATATAACTGTATTAGCTAGGTGCTTCTATTTCAGGTGCTGTAGGTTGAAGTCCCACAAGCAGGATGAGGTTCAGGGCTGGATTTTTTAGGCTTTCTAACCAGTGTTCATTATCATTATTTGGCCTATAAACTGCTGAGATTTGCCTCCAGTGACTTATGTACAAGGTTAATAACAACATTTAGGATCTCTATTTTGATAATCAGCACTTCAACCAAATCGTTTGTAATGTTTAGCAGCTCAGTGCAGATAAGTGTGTCTATGATATGCAGGCTGACCTCACCCTGTAGCCATTGCTTCTTGTCACATCTAAAAAGATTGTACTCTGAGATCCATATTTCACCATCATCGTAGTCCTTTGTGTGAGTTTCCGTTAGGACTGCAAAGACTGCATTTGCCTCATGTACGAGGCCATCTATAAAATGAACATTGTTAGATTTGCTTGATTTTATACCCTGGATGTTGGCAAATATAAATGATGTTATCGGATTTGTGAAAGTGCTGGAGGCTTTACTTGATGCTAATATCTGAGGCTCTGGTACGGAGGCCACTGTGTTTGCATCATCTCAAGCATTTGACCGAGCTGGCCAAATGCCTTCGTCAGTAGTGATGTGAGAGTAACCAACCAACATCAGTAGTGATGTGAGAGTAACCAACCAACATCAGTAGTGATGTGAGAGTAACCTACGATCATCAGTAGTGATGTGAGTGACATACCTGCCTCACTAGTGATGCGAGAGTGACCTACCCACCTCAATAGAGATGTGAGAGTAACATTTCCGCCTCTGTAGTGATGTGAGAGGGACCTACTCGCCTCAGTATAGATGTGAGAGTGACGTGCTTGCCTCAGTAGTGATGTGAAAGTGACCTACTTACGTCAGAAGTGGGGGTGAGAATGACCTACCTACGTCAGTAGTGACTTGAGTAGTGACGATGAGTGATGCCAGTAGTGACATCAGCAGTGACCTACCTTCGTTAGTAATGATGTCAGAGTATCCAACCAACGTTAGTAATAATGTTAGAGTGACCGACCAACGTCCGCAGTGATTTGAGAGTTACCAACCAACGTCAGTAATAATGTGAGTGTCCTACCTTCGTCATTATTGATTTGAGAGTGACCTACCTAGCCCAGTAATGATGTGAGAGTGACCAACCTACGTTAGTGGTGATATGAGAGTGACCAACCTACGTTAGTGGTGATATGAGAGTGACCAACCTACGTTAGTGGTGATATGAGAGTGACCTTCAAACGTCAGTAGTGATATGAGACTGACCTACCCTCGTCAGTAGTGATGTAAAAGTGACTACCTACGTCAGTAGTTATGTGCGAGTGACAAACCTTCGTATGTAGTTATACGTGTCGGAAAACCCGACACCATTTACTAATATTAATTACAATAGGCATATAATAATGCTGCCGTGTTGTATATATATATTCACTCATAGAAGACGTGGCGTAGTAGAATTTTCCGTCAATAGAAAACGAAATATCATTGCCACATAGCGCTATTAATTAACCAGCTATTCTGTTGGGAATTATTCTTAATACAACAGTTTTTGGACTTTTAACATCATAAAAACATCTCATATGAAATTACTTATTTATCATTGTCAAATTATAATTTGACAATGATTTAACAATTTAATCAAACTAGAAATTAGATTAAACGTGACCTGTCCACCACTTGTTGACATCTGGACAAGAGAGCCAGGGTGTCAGTGGTGAGGAGGAGTCAGCCATTGTTGTTAAGACAACAGGTCACTGGAGTGATTTCAGCTCCTATAATTCTCCCTTGTACAGCTGTGTCACAGGAGTAAAGTGCTTCTGTTATCGACACGGAACTACGTCTACTATAAGGGAAGTGTATTACCGAAACCCGCTTATTAACCACATTTCTGGAAAGTTATGTTAGATATATGGGGTGAACCGGATAGCATGAGGGACAGCGACTTAACCCAGGCAATTATTCCTCGGTCATTAGCTTATAAATAATATACCTATATTTCCATCTGATATAGCTGTCATATATATAGGGTTCCGGCTTTCAAGCAAGTGCCCTTTAACAGAAACAATGTGATGTGAGAGTGACCTACCTGCCTCAGGGTGATGTGAGAGTGACCTACCTGCCTCAGGGTGATGTGAGACTGACCTACCTTCGTCACTAGTGATGTGATAGTGACCTACCTTCGTCAGAAGTGATGGGAGAGTGACCAACGAACGGCAATAGTGATGTGAGGATGACCTAACGACGTCAGTATTGATGTGAGAGTGACCAACGTACTTCAGTAGTAATGTGAGAGTGACCTACCCGCCTCAATAGTGACGTTTGAGTGACATACTTGACTCATTATTGATGTGAGAGTGACCCCACCCATGTCAGTAGTGATGTGAGAGTGACCTACCTACGTCAGTAGTGATGGGAGAGTGACCTTGCGGCTTCGATATTGTATTAAGAGTGACTTTCCATCCTCAGTAGTGAAATGAGCGAACCTACCTGCCTTAATAGTGATGTAGTTTGTGATAGTAGTTTGATAATAGTGATATGAGCTTGATAATAGCATATCCGCCCCAATGGTGACGTTAGAGTGATCTACATGACTCATTAGTGATATGAGAGTGACCTACCTCTGCCAGGAGCAATATGAGAGTAATCAATCTTAGTCAGGAGCAATTTAAAAGTGACCAAGAAATGCCATGAGCATCATGAGAGTTGCCAACCCCTCCCACGAGCATTATGAGAGTGACTAACCCATGCCTGCAACAATATGAAAGTGACATACATATGCCTGGAGCAATATGGGAATAACCAACCAATGCCTGGAGCAATATGAGAGTTACCAACCCATACCTGTAGCAATATGGGTGACCAACCCATGCCAGTAATATGAGAGTGATCAACCCATGCCAGGAGCAATATGAGAGTGACCAACCCCTGCCAGGATCAATGTGAGAGTGACCAACCCATGCCAGGAGCAATATGAGTGACCAACCCTGCCAGGAGCAATATGAGAGTGACCAACCCCTGCCAGGAGCAATGTGAGAGTGACCAACCCCTACCAGGAGCAATATAAGAGTGACCAACCCCTGCCAGGAGCAATATGAGAGTGACCAACCCCCTGCCAGCAGCAATATGAGTGACCAACCCCTGCCAGGAGCAATATGAGAGTGACCAACCCCTGCCAGCAGCAACAACATGAGAATGACGTACCCGTCGAGCTGAGCTGACCACCTGGGAGAGCCTCGTCCAGGTCACATTACCGTGCAGGTTGTCCGCTGGCACCTCGAACAGCGACACCGTCCTGGGAGCCACCAGCTCAGGTCCAGGCTTAATGGAGAAGAGTAAGAAGCGTCAGGACTGAACCACACTAATGGATGACAGGGAATAACACTATATGGTAACAAGGATTGTTTAGCTAAGTGAGCCTATGAATTCCGTTCATAATAAATCATCTTAGAGAATTGAAAATGTGTTGCTGTCATTAACAAGGAGAGATAGATTAGTTTCAGTGAACTATCAATCAATTAGCTCTATGTCTGTTGTGAAAACATCTGCTTGAACCTGTAATCACAATATCAATTAAATTAATCTTGAAAAGCATTGAATATATAAGGATATCAAACATGGCTTAACAATAATTCACTTAAATACATATGATCTCATTGTTCTCAAGCATATTTCGGTCAGATGGCAATGGGAAGGACTGCGACGTCGTTTATCATGGAACAGTTTGGTATTCTGCAGCAGACACGTCTGATAAAGCTACATATAAACATATTACTGTGATGGAAAAGTAAAACCAGGGAAATTACAATGATGTTTCTTAGTTTAGTCAACGCAATCTAACCTATCCTGAGACAAGGATAATTCCATAAATTGTAAATAGGCAAACAAGTCCAGTAAATTTGTTCATAGATTAACTATAAAAGTACCAAGAAGCAAATACTGTGTAAATCAATTAAAACATAATGCAAATTCCTAAAGAAGGGTTGCATTTGCTCCTATAGTGAGATCTATATTGATCCATAGTACAATTCTTGAATAATTATTTAAATCCANAGATTGTGCTGAATAAATTAGCAAATGATTTTTTGTAATGTGGATTTTATTGTAACATCTTTAATATTTTTAATGAAATGTAAACAGTTTTTGCTTACCTTAGAGACTTTTGGGAGTCTTTTACGACGAGCATCATGGCGTTCATCTTGGAATAGATCTTGCTAAAGTCTGGATTATTTACCAAGGAGAGGTCTGTGACAGTAAGGAGCCTGGTTGCAGGGGCCACCAAGCGGACGCTAAGAGCCACTTTGGCGAAGGCAGAGAGGAAGGCGAGGTCTTCACTCACCACCACGACTGTCACACACCAAGACGCCTGACGCAGCTGTTGACGTCAACATGGTAGATGTTATGTGACAGTGACCTACTTGCCTCAGTAAGCTCAGTAGTGAAGTGAGATTGGCGAACCCTACACCTCTCAGTAGTTATGTGAGAATGCCCAGACCCCCCCCCCCCAACTTAATAGTGATATGGGAGTGGACTACCCTCTCAGCAGTGACGTGAAAACGACGTACCCACTTTCGCAAGTAAGGTGAAAGACACTACCCTATTCTGTAGTGTGGTGAGAGCCATTATTCCATTCTGTAGTGAAGTGAGAGCCATTACCCTATTCTGTAGTGAAGTGATAGCCACTACCTGATTCTGTTGGGAAGTGAGACCCATTATCCTATTCTACAGTGAAGTGAGAGCCACTACCCCATTTTGTAGTGAAGTGGGAGCCATTTCCTTATTCTTTTGTGAAGGGAGGGACATTACCCAATTCAGAAGTGAAGTGAGAGCCATTTCCCAATTTTGTAGTGAAGTGAGAGCCACTATCCAATTCTGTTGTGAAGTGAGAGTAACCTACTCTTTACGGCATTGGTGTAAGGGTGACAATCCCCCTTACTAATAATGTGAGATTGACCTACCCACCCCGGTAGTGAGGTGAGCGACCTTTCTCCGATAGTCTACCTTCTAGCCCAAGTGGTTGGGCTGGACAGTTTCGCTTCATGCAGGTTGGCGATAAATCCCCGACAGTGAAGTGGTTGTGCACCATTCCTTCCCACCCCTTCCCATTTCCTATCCCAAATCCTTATCCTGATCCTTTCGAAGTGTTATATAGCTGCAATGGCTTGGCGCTTTCCCCTGATCATTCCCTTCCCCAGGTTCGTAAAGCAGCAGTTACAAAACTTGTCAGTTAAACTCTAGTTCCATCAAGAGGTTTTGTTAACCAGCAGTTTTGACCTTATTTTGCATCTAAGCAGCCAATATCCATGTTTCTTAGCTCTCAATGAGTTTTATTATTTTTCCCTCATGCCTAGTCCTTCGAGTTAGAAGTAGAGTAATTTCTGATCACAGGTGGTACTTCTATTTAAAAGAGGAATTTTATTTAAATCTCATATTCGTTCTGTTCAGTAATCAAACACATCCTAGCCTATATACTGTAAGGAAGGAATATCAACTGCTACAAGATTCATCAATCACAAACTTTCTGTGATTTCTACCTAAGGTGGGATTACATTTGCAGCTAAGAAAACACAGGCGATGGTGACAACTAGACTGCATATTGCAAATGGGAGACAAACATTAAAATTGACATTTTGAGAATTAATAATTGATTTGAATAAGTTTACATTTATTTCAGCAGGGCGCCAATTCTTTGTTCCATACCTTGACTTACTTAATTGATATATCATAAATATCATAACTATAACTGTGTATATTCCTTATAACTGTGTATTTTCTTATATAAACAAAATTACAAAATCCAAAAATATTGGACTATTCTCAAATTTTGCACATTACTATTATAATATTATATATGCCAACCTATATAGGGTAGGATTTCTTAGACTAGAATTGTACTGAATAATGTACAAATCTAGCATAATATATATTAGTGACAACCTAGTTGGAGAGGAGTATTATTAGATTAGCACAGTTCCAAGTAGAGTACAGTTTAGTCAACACTTAATATTGTGCAGACCCAAACCAGGGGTGAGAATCATTAATTACACAAATTATTTAATTTATTGTGTTCATCTTTGAGTGCTACGAAGTACCACTACCCATCTAAAAGCGAATGTGAAGGACTAACCTGCAGAAAATCTTGTAGTTGTATCGAGTGTCATTCGAATCTTGTGGACATTTAATCTTTAGTTTGTTTGCCAACCTTCACAGGAAGTAGGATTAATATAGCCCAGTGTAGAAATTAAATACAGTACTAGACTATCACCAAGAGTACCTGCTCCATGTATATGAGCAGGTAACTTAGCTATAGGTAATAGCTATATAAGCCTTGTAAGAATTAAACAAGTAGTTATCGTGGCTAGCCTAGAGAGCACAAAACGTTCTCTAATCACGTTCCAAAATCACATGATATAATTACTTGATTAATGTGAGAATTTGACACGAAAGTCTCCAATTGATCATAATCAGCTGAAAATTTAATTTAACAAAATTAAACAAGTCTTTGAACAAAGATTTGCTCACGTGAAGAGAATGAGCAAGTCTTACAGACACAAGCTCCTTACCAGTGATACTGAAGCTGACGAAAGAGAGCAAATCCTATCTGACCTGCCGATTATGAACAAAAAATTCATGCTGGGTTGGAGCACTTTTACAAGATGCTTGAACCAGATTAAGCACCTAGCTCATCAGATAAAATAAATGAGCTGGATCAATATGAGGATACTCCTCTAATCAAGTTAGATCCTTACACTGGATCAATTATTGAGGTTAAAACTTCATGCTCTACAGCCTCATTCAACACAGCTTGATCCAATGTCACACTAACAGCAACTGAACAGTTTTCAGAAAACTTTTCCATACATTCTATGGATTCTGAGAACTCAATACATGAGGCTACTGAACTATTATACCTCCAAGGTGAATATAAGGGAGTTTTATGTAGCTGAGGCTGAAATTAAAGCTGAAGCTAAACAAGAAACTTTAAACCAAAATCGTGGTAGTCCTAATCTTTCAATCCAGCCTCCTTGAGGTAATGCTTACAATAATAACATTAATCAAACACTCCAGCTCCCTAGGAAAAGTGCTGACAAAGAGAAGGCTATCATAAATCCTGTGCACCAGTTACTGGACTTAACCTGCCAGATCAAACAGTTGACTCCTCACAAACCTTAGCCTAAAGCTTGAGTCACTGTTAAGATAATTTAGCAGTGAATTTTTTTTTATTTTTTTTTATTTTTTTTTTTTTACATGCAAGCATGCGTATAAGTTACAATAAAACCAAAAACAAATATAACAGAACAAAAGTACAAAGCACAAAGCACACATATGTACACGGACAAAGGAACAAATCAAGAGAACACCAGCCAGAAGGGCTGACCACAAAACAAAAATGCATATACAAACATAACACAAATATAAACACAGCGGAAGAAAAACATAGGGGAAAACCCCAGAACAAAATGCACACAAAACAAGCCTACTAACACCTCAAACACATACGGAGAGGCGAGAAACATACAATAATAAGGATAATAAACAATAAAGGAAACAGATCTGCCATAACAAACGGGAGGCAAAACAAATGGCAAAAAAGAAAAAGGGGAACAGCCAACAGCCTGAAGGGCACACAATATGACAAAACAAGCGCACACGACATCCACAACCGAACACACAAACGCACAGGAACCGCACACCCACCACAGCCATACAAAGAAAACCCACAACACAAACCGGAGCACGCAGGAACGGGAAACAAAACCCACCCCACCCACACACTCACACACACACACCCCATCCGCACCCCACAACCATGCACACAACAGGAAACACAGAATACACAGAAATCATTTGCGAGGAACAATGTGAGAAATGTACTTCTCCGGGAAAAAATTGTAAGGATACTTCCTCTTGGAAGCTTCCCAGACCAAATCTTCAAGGTCGGTAGGGTTTTTGATCCCCGCTGCCGAGGGGATACCATAAACTCAGGAACATCCAGATCGGGCGGCATCGGCCAACGCCAGAGGTCACTGACGCAAGTTGCATAACGATGCCGGGGAGCGCCATCCACGCCCTTTGAGGAAGCAGACGACACTGGAGAAGCGGACGAGGGCTGTCGAGACTGCCACACCGTCGCACGCACAGGAGCAGGGGCCGGACGATGAGACGGTAGCACCTCCACGGAGACTGCAGGAGACACGGAAGAGACTGCTGGAGACGGAAGAGGCGGCATAACCGCTGCCGAGGAAACGGGTAACGAGGAAGGGACCACAGAACTCCCAGAGCGAGCATCCTTTCTCAACACCATCACCAGGCCACCCTGCACACCACCAACCTCAGCAGGGGAAACCACCCCCCACGAGGAACCGGAGCCATCCGACGCATGCAAAGCACGTGAAGCAGGACCCTCAGACACCAGACCAGAAGGGGAGGCCGAAACACCGGCACTGGCATCCTGAGGCAAGTGCACCTCTGCCACCACCATAGTGTGCACCACAATCAGAGCCACCCGACCATCACCGGAAAGACCACACTCGTCGAAGTCGCCAACTTCAGCCCACGCAGAAGAATGCCGGGAACGCTTAGGCTCGGGCCGCACATCATCAGACCCGGAGGCAGACTCAGCGACATGCACAACACTAGCCGGGCGAACCGACGCACGCCGCAGTACGGCAGCATCCTCAACCACATGGGGCACCAGGCCAGGCACAGGAGGAAGCGCCGGATCCACCCCAGCTCCCAGCACAGCCGGAACAGACGGCGAGGGTGCAGGGACCAGGACAGACAAGCAGAGGAAGAACTGGAAGACGAGGGGTCCGAGCAGACGGCAGTCGGAAGAGGCTCAGGGACACCAGCCGGAGCAGGCTGAGCACCAGGCAAGGACACAACCTTCGGAGGAGAGGCGACAACAACAAGGGGGCGCAACAGGCCGAGCAACAGCTGACACAGAGGGCACCTCCTCAGCCGAAGAGACGTCCACATCCACCGAATCATCACCCACAGGAAGCGGCGGAAAATCCTCCTCACTGATGAGATTCACTGGCGCAACGGCAGGCGCAGAACAGTCAGCAACCTGATGGCCCAAAAGGCCACAATGATAACACGGCCACGGCTGGCGGGCGTAAAACACCCGAACGTTGTACCCCATAAGGCGCACAGAGGACGGAATATCTGCCCGGAGTGTCATGCCCAGGGTGCGAATGTTAGTCCTCATACCCTAAAGTGGACTGGAATACACCTCGTTCACCCCACACTAACCACTGCGCCAAACCGGCCGAAATACCGCTGTAGCAGACCCTCCGGAAACTCCAAGGGAGCCCCATGCACACTGACATAAGTGAGGGCACCACATCGATCAGAGAGGGTCACAGTGCCCGCACCATCCGGCAGGGGTAATGTCCGCCCCTTGTATCGCCGGAGAAAATCTCGATACGCCATCTCCTCCGTGAATTTCACTATCACCCGATGGGCCATTACCAACTCGACCCCATAAATTGCTAACACAGGGACAGATAGCAAATCACAAGCCAGCACAATCTCCGGGTAACCGGCCCGCACAGAGAATTCGAGTCTCACAGACTGAGCCCAGACGACAGGAGGGAGAGGGACCCCCATCGTAACACCACGTCAGCACAGGTGGGCAGAGACACACCCGCCCCAACCGGCCAAACTGGTAAACAAACACCAACTGCCAGAGCGCTGAGGCAAGACGTCTGTCCCCTACCGAAGCTAGGGCCAGACTCTTTAGCAGTGAAGTAGATCAACCTAAGTGGATGACTAAAATCGTCATCCAAAGAAAATTGGCCAGCAAGGTGCTAGACGAGTTATGTGGGGAACCGACCTGTGAGATTTATATTCATTTAATTTATATGAATTTATATATAATTTATATTTATGTTAATTTATATTTTTCGATGGCAATTTGTATGATGTTAAGCGGACTGTATTTTTGCAATATTCTCACAAATCGACTCCTTGCACATTAGGAGGGGGGGTTATATTAAATTTATATATATATACAGCGAATCAAACTACAGTATTAAACTACATATATTAGTAATGAACATTTGGAGGTCTTATCTTATCTTATTGTATGGTAGGCCTAGTCCACCAGGTAAAGACAAGGATGATGACACCAAATAATCCTCGTGGTTGAATTTAGCATCACCACCCATGTACTGGTGTACCAAGATTAATTCTTGCTTCCTCTTCTATTGTTCCTCTCAAAGGACACTTGCTGTAAAGCAAGAATCCTATATGTCTGACAGCTATATCAGAGAAAATATTGGTATATTATTTATAAGATAAGAACCAAGGAATAATTACCTGTTTACGAGTAAGTGGTATAAGTCGCTTACTCGTGTCCTAACCGTAATTAATCCTATCTACCTGACATTACCAGCAGTAAATGACTAGATAATATTTTCGGAAAGACATTTTCCTTGTTTAGATGTCGACTGCATGTTGATGATGGAAGAAGCACTAATTTGATCTCCACAACACTTTGTCCAGGGGAGAATTATAGGAGCTGACCTCGCTTCAGCGACAAGTTATTTAGCAATAATTGCTGACCATTGATGCCCTAGCTCTCTTGTCCAGATGTCAATAATTAGTAGAAAGGTCACATTTACTCTATTTTGGTACTGATAGTTAAGTTAATTCAAATGAGATCTATACACTAGACACAAGACAATGACCACTATACACTATACACAAGACAATGACCACTATACACTAGACACAAGACAATGACCACTATACATTAGACAATGACCACTATACACTAGACAATGACCACTATACACTAGACAATGACCACTATACACTAGACAATGACCACTATACACTAGACAATGACCACTATACATAAGACAATGACCACTATACACTAGACAATGACCACTATATTCTATACAATGACCACTATACACTAGACAATGTCCACTATACACTAGTCACAAGACAATGACCACTATACAATAGTCACAAGACAATGACCACTATACACTAGTCACAAGACAATGACCACTATACACTAGTCACAAGACAATGTCCACTATACGCTAGACAATGACCACTATACACTAGTCACAAGACAATGTCCACTATACGCTAGACAATGACCACTATACGCTAGACAATGACCGCTATACACTAGACAATGTCCACTATTCACTATACGCTATACTATGACCACTATACACTAGACAATGTCCACTATACACTAGTCAATGACCACTATACACTAGACAATGATCACTATACACTATACATCGACCACTATACACTAGACAATGTCCACTATACACTAGTCACAAGACAATGACCACTATACACTAGTCACAAGACAATGACCACTATACACTAGTCACAAGACAATGACCACTATACACTAGTCACAAGACAATGTCCACTATACACTAGTCACAAGACAATGACCACTATACACTAGTCACAAGACAATGACCACTATACACTAGTTACATGACAATGACCACTATACACTAGTCACAAGACCATGTCCACTATACACTAGACAATGACCACT
>WNGS01116002.1:49552-61080 GCA_020271785.1 Procambarus virginalis
GGTATTTGATAACGGATCATCCCTACCTATATGTTTAAGATACGATAGTCCTCTGTAGTGTTTCATTTACGGCTATTGCAGTGTGACGATAATCTCTTATCAGAGATTTAGCCTGCTATTCCTTACTTCATCACGTTCTCAACAATATGCAAGATACGTTTTATAGTGGCTTAACGTATATATCAAGACAGCCACACGCACCTGCAACTCCCTCCTCCCCCCTCTCCACACCTGCTGCACACCTGGTCGACTTGCCAACTGCTGCTCCCAGCAAACTAGCGACTTGCGGCCGTCCTGCGTTCTCATTGGCCGCCACCAACACCCACTCCCGCTCCACGCCAATCACATCATCGCCAGTCATTGTTGGAGTCCCTTGCAGCTCTGCCAGCCAGATATATCTCGTGCTCCTGCTGTGAACACCTAATTTGACCCACCTCGTGTGATCAAATAAGAGGTTTATAGCTAGCGCATATATTCCCAGCACCATTTATCTTTGTTAACGTAACCAGTTCCCCCTTTTCAATTTGTTATATCTTTTATTGTTTTCTTTTACATTATTTAATGCCAAGAAATGTCTTTATTTTATTTTGTTTTCTAGATTAAGTAAAGTACTTTTTTATATTTTGTGTTTTCGTGTATCTTACCTTACCACAGATTATCAGACAAGCAGTCACTCTTTTTTTTTCTTTTTTTATATAATTAAATGTATGTGGCCCAGCATTGACATCTGCTATTTGGAAGACTGCCGACCACCATTTCCAACACGTTACCGTCACATATAATTGGGGGCCTGTCCAGGAGCTTCACTCAGGTATTGGTAATTGTGGTAAGCGTACTTGGCTTTCATTTCCCTTGCTTTCATTATTTACATTAATCATTTTATTTTATATGGTGCTGTGTATATTGTGCATTACGGGAATAGCATATGGTGAGTGAGACAACTTTGGATTACGTGGTGACTGTAGGCCGCAGTCATACTCTTAATTGGTCGTCTCCCCTTCCGTGTTATTATCCGTGTTTAACATCTTTTGTCCCCAGATATTTCTCACATTTTTGACAGATTATCACATAGGTACCCTGGTACTGTGGTCTGTCTCCGGGTCAATAGCACCTAAGTCCTGCAATCCGACTCTAGGAGGAAAAAGAGGGCTTTAGATCCTCTAGCACGAACTATTATTGGCGAGTTGGGACCTCGCCGATAGTTCTCGTCACCAGTTGACACTCGCACCCCTACTCGTCGGTCAGACTGATGGTATTTACCCAAGGTAGGGAATTGGCGTTCTTTCTTTTGAGCACAAAGTTCGCTAATTCTGTAAATACCATATTCAATTTCAGTGGGTACCTTGCTTATGTTCTATAGTGACTTGGCAAGGTATGACTACATTTTTTGGACTACCTCATTTATTTTGAAGCCATTTAGTGTTTCACTTGTCTTTTAAACTCAGTTTCCACTAATTAGTAGGATTTTCTTGCCTTTATCCTCCCACAGTGAGTACCAGGTACAAGATTTCCTGCGACCTTATTCATTTACCATCTTGAATTAACTTTAATTATTAATAATTCCCCACAGGATAGGTATCAGTTGCCACGTTTCCTGTTTCTGACATTCACCATATTCTCACTGTATATTCGTGTCTCCTTTATTTTGCTATATTTTCACAATGTTCCGCCTACAAGCTTTCAGGCAAATCCAGAAGGTGAAATAGGGAAATTACGTCATGCAAAAGGGTCGAATTGATAACTCTTGCACACGAGTATCAATTGGAAGTTCCCCTGGCGCCAACAAAATACCGTAAATAATATATTGTAGATCATCTTTTGGATGAAGGGAAGATAGATTCTGATACTCATGAACAATACACTATTTCAGATAAACATGACTTGACAGCAATAAAACTTAAGTTAGAACTTGCTAAGATCGAGCGAGCAACAAAGGAAGCAGCTGCAATCAGAGAACTGAAAGCTGCAATCAGAGAGCGTGAAGCTGCCCTCAGAAAGGAAGAACGTGAAAGAAGGCCGCACTGAAGAAAGAAGAAAGTGAACGTGAGTTGGCCTTATACAACAGCGACTCGAGATGCAACGTGACCACGACAAACGACAGGCAGAAGCAGCTCTAAACTGTCGTGACCGAGAACTCGCGAGGGACGCTGCACACCAAGCTCAACTCCAACAAGCGGCAGCTAGTCTTCCTCCCAGTTTCAATGTCTCCCATGCAAGTAAGTTAATGCCCCCGTTCATCGAAACGGAGGTTGATGTGTTTTTTACACTTTTGAGACCCTTGCTGATCAACTTAATTGGCCTGACGACCAATGGGCTACCCTTCTCCGAGTACATTTAACAGGTAGAGCAGCAGTCACACTCAGCACTTTGGCATCAGAAAACGACTACACCACTTGAAGCAAGCTGTGTTGGACGCCTACCTTCTCTCCACCGAAAGCTATCGACGAAAGTTTCGTGACTACGTCAAGGCAAGTACCACCACCTTCTTAGAATTTGCTAACACCAAACGAAGATATTCATGAAATGGCTGGAGGCAGCACATGTCTCTACTTTTTCAGAGCTTGTCAACCTCATACTGGTTGAAGAATTTTTGAGACGTGTACCTCCTCCTGTCCGCCTATACTTAGCAGACAAAGAAGAGACGGATTTGGTGAAGTGCGCGAAGTCAGCTGACACTTACAGCCTCATCCACCGGCTGACACCAGAACCTACCAGCAAGAAGTCTTGGTACAGTTACGAGAAAGCGAGCCCAGATCAAGGTACCTCTCAACTGTACTGCAGGTATTGTCGACTATATGGACACACCATTGACAAATGTGGTAAGTCCCAATCTAAAGGTAACATCGAACCTCCTAAGTCTAAACCTACTCACCCTAAGTCCGGTAAGCCTGTAATGAATGTTGGTGTTCATGCTAATGATCTCTCTCTCTTTACCAAGCATCTATATCCAGGAACTATCTCTACCCACGGTTCAGATTCAGAGGGACGTTTTGGACTTAAGATCCTGCGGGACACAGCGGCTCTACAATCGATCGTCTTGAAATCAGCTGTGCCCAACGTCGCCTACACAGGAGAGACTGTGTTCATCACTGACCTTACTGCTACAACTCCTTATCCCCTTGCCAGAGTTTACCTAGATTGTCCCTTCGTGACCGGTGAAGTCCAAGTCGCCGTCAGGGAAAAGCCTTTTCCCATGCCTGGAGTGCAACTTCTCCTGGGCAACGACTTGGCAGAAGACCAACAACCAAACAACCTGATCGTCAAGGACATATCCGAGGTAAGCAACTCTGTGTGGATAACCCGATTTTTGAGCATGTTCCAGCAAAGGTTCAAGAGAGTGATGAAGGTTCTCCTCCTGTTATGGTGACCACCCGTGCTCAAGCTGCACGACCACAGCCAGCTGACTCTACTGCTACCGCTGTCCCTCAGGACCCTTCGAAACTACCCCTAACCTGACCGCTGTGGAGTTCCGTAAGTTACAGAGAGATGATCTTACCTTGACACCATTATTCTTTCAGGCTGAAACCCAATCCGACAGTGTTCCTGGGTTCTTTATGGAGAACGAAATACTCTATCGCAGGTATAGACCCAGTAAACTGAAGGACGAGGACGATTGGGCAGACGTTGAACAACTAGTGATTCCTACCAGCCTGCGGCCCACGATTCTACACCTGGCCCACGGCGCTTTGTCACACTACGGGTTCAACAAGACTTACCATGGAATTCGACAAGACTACTACTGGCCAGGTATGGTAAACGACGTCAAGAATCATGTCAAATTATGCCACGTGTGTCAGTTAGCCGGGAAACCGAACGTTTCCATTCCCAGAGCACCACTGATACCCATCCAGGTGCCTGAGGAACCGTTCCACAAGCTATTATTGACTGTGTTGGTCCTTTGCCTCGGACCAGTGCAGGCAATGCATATATCTTAACCATCCTGTGTCCTACCACCAGATTTCCGATAGCAGTTCCAGTGAAAAATATTACGGCTGCTACAGTGGTGAAGAATCTACTGAAATCTTCACCCAGTATGGATTTCCGAGGGAGATTCAGAGCGACTGTGGCACCAACTTCACCAGTGATCTCTTCAAACGGACTCTGGAGGAGTTCAACATCAAACAGGTACTGTCCAGCCCTATCATCCTGCTTCACAGGGTTCTCTCGAGCGTAGTCATCAAACCATCAAGGCACTCTTAAAAAAGTTTTGTAATGAGACCTCAAAGGATTGGGATAGGCAAATTGATCTCATCATGTGTATTTTCAGAAGTCTTCCCAACGAGTCACTAGGAGTATCTCCTTATGAGATGCTCTACGGACGTAAGTGCCGTACACCTCTCAAGGCTTTCAAGGATTCTCTACGTGATGCCACCTTCAGTGAGCATCAGAATGTGCCCCAGTATCTTCAAAATCTCCGACACATTCTAGAGAGGGTCCATTCCTTTGCCAGCAACAACCTACAGAAAGCCCAGGAGAGGATGAAGACTCGTTACGACCAGCACTGTAAAGTAAAAGTTTAAACCAGGAGACTTAGTGCTTGCCTATTTCCCTATCCCAGGTTCTCCTTTACAGAACAGGTTCTCAGGACCCTACCGTGTTAAGGAGTGCCGGAACAACTTCAACTACGTTCTCGAGACCCCCGATAGGCGGCGGAAGACCCAGCTGTGCCACATCAATTTACTCAAGCCCTACCATGGGGTTCCTCCCACTGTGTTAACCAATTTCACCTCATTTACAGGTCCATACAGCCACAGTGAGACCTTCCCTGCTTCTCCTTCCGAAAGCACTGACACTGAGACAGCGCTTTCTAATTCGGAAATCCTTACTGACCTTCACAATCATTTTCAGGACGATAATAGTGCTTCACTCATCAGAGAACATCAGGAGTTGTTTCGAGATGATCCCCAAGAGTGTACTGTGACTCAGCACGACATCCAACTGCTACCTGACACCCAGCCGATTCGCCAACCGTTCTACCGAATCAGCCCTAGCAAAACGGAAGTCATGCGGGCTGAGGTACAGTATCTCTTGGACCATGGACTGGCTACCCCCTGTGAGTCCCCCTGGGCCTCACCATGCATCCTGGTACCCAAACCTCACGGCAAAATCCGTCTGTGCACGGATTATAGGAAGTTGAACCAGGTCACAGTGAAGGACGCCTACCCAATACCCAGGATAGACGACATATTGGATGCCATTGGTAATGCCCGCTACCTGTCTCAGGTAGACTTACTCAAGGTATCAGGTGAGTTTAACGGAGCGAGCTAAGGTACTGTCCGCCTTTATAACCCCGTTCGGGCTTTTCAGGTACAATCGCCTTCCCTTTGGACTCTGCAATGCCCCAGCCACCTTTCAGAGAGCTGTCAACCGCGTCATCCAGGGCTTGGACAACACCTACGCCTATTTGGATGACATCGTGGTAGCATCCAACACCTGGAGCGATCACCTGCTCCAGCTACAACGATTGTTCTACAAGCTCCTGAAAGCCGGCCTCACCATCAATCTGGGCAAGTCCACCTTCGCGAAAGGTAAAGTGCGGTACCTGGGTCATGTTATAGGGAGTGGCAGCCTGGCTCCGCTAAATATTCACATTCAAGCAATCCAACAGTATCCATAGCCTACTACCAGGAAGCAGCTCCTGCGCTTCCTTGGTCTTGCTTCCTATTACCGTAGGTTTGTGAAGAATTTTAGCACTGTTGCAACCCCATTAATCACCTTAACCAGTCCCAAACAACGGTATAATTGGACCAGAGAGCAAACCGTTGCCTTCGAACAACTCAAATTCCTCCTCTGTTCTAATCCTATTCTCGCCTCACCAGATATCAAGAAGCCTTTCATCCTCCATGTCGACGCCAGTGGTACCGGCATCGGAAGTGTCTTAATGCAGCAGCAAGGCGAGGAGGTTCTACCTGTCAGCTACTACAGTTGCAAGTTGAAGCCTCACCAGAAAAACTACAGTACTATAGAGAAGGAACTCCTCTCCATCGTCCTGAGCTTACAACACTTTGCACCATATCTGCACGGTGCTAGGTCCACTACCATCTATTCGGACCACAACCCTCTGAGATTCCTACATCAAGCCCAATTTAATAACCAACATCTGCTGCGATGGGCTTTATATCTTCAAGGCTTCAATTTAAAGATCTGCTACATCAAGGGGCCTGATAACATCATCGCTGACGCCCTCTCCAGAGTACATGAGGTAGAGGCAGCTCCACCTCCCACTCTACCTCCCGTGAACGTGACTCAACCGGAACAGCAGGCTTCGGGGGAGAGTTGTGACGATAGTCTCTTATCAGAGATTTAGCCTGCTATTTCCTTACTTCATCACGTTCTCAACAATATGCAAGATACGTTTTGTAGTGGCTTAACGTATATATCAAGACAGCCACACGCACCTGCAACTCCCTCCTCCCCCCCTCTCCAGCACCTGCTGCACACCTGGTCGACTTGCCAACTGCTGCTCCCAGCAAACTAGCGACTTGCGGCCGTCCTGCATTCTCATTGGCCGCCAACCAACACACCACTCCCGTTCCACGCCAATCACTATCATCGCCAGTCATTGTTGGAGTCCCTTGCAGTTCTGCCAGCCAGAATATATCTCGTGCTCCTGCTGTGAACACCTAATTTGACCCACCTCGTGTGAGCAAATAAGAGGCTTATAGCTAGCGCATATATTCCCAGCACCATTTAACTTTGTTAACGTAACCAGTTCCCCCCTCTTCAATTTGTTATATAAGTTTATGTATTTTTCTTTTACATTATTTTAAATGCCAAGGTATCGTCTTTATTTTATTTTGTTTTCTAGATTAAGTAAAGTACTTTTTTATTTTGTGTTTTCGTGTACCTTGCCTTACCACAGATTATCAGACACGCAGTCACTTTTTTTTTCTTTTTTTTATATAAATTAAATGTATGTGGCCCAGCATTGACATCTGCTATTTGGAAGACTGCCGACCACCATTTCCAACACGTTACCGTCACACAAGTTTTCAATTTTGCTTGTGCAAAGGTGCTTCTTCAAAGACGTCTCTAAGGTTGCTTAAAGGCAGAAACGAGAAAGAAGAAGTAGCACCAAACAAAACTGATGCATCCCTGCAGGTAAAAAATTCAATAAATGTATTACTGAAATCCTGATCCAGAGAAACTTTGTGTGGTTTCAGTCTTCTCCTTTGAAGACTTGCCCTAAGGCATTTTATTATTATAGTTGGCTGACTTTGTGTGCCAACTTATACTGGACTATTGTCCTTGTGGGATTTGCAGGTGTGGGAAATTTCTTTATGACTTCACTTTCCCGCTAATTTCTTGGGTGCTAGGCTTTCTAGCTTTATTGTATTTGTTTTGATTTTTGCTTAGAGGACTGAATGTAGTCAATTATTACTGTCAAGAATAGTTCTCGGACTACAGTAGAATCTGTGACATTTGCTTAGGCTGCTGGTCACTATCTACTGAGACCCATAGAAACATCTCAGCTAATATTAATTGTACCAAACTCAATCTGTGTTTTATATAGTCTGCTGTTTTCTCATTTATGCTTAATTGCTGGAGATTTATATTCAGCTGACAGTTTAATTTCCTATTAGTGTTCGTTGTCAGCAGGCATAGGCTTATTCAGGTTTAAGACTGTACCTGTGAGTAGATATCCTCCTGCTGACCTTAACAGGTTAATGTCCTGTTATTTGATTTGTCCAGTAATAAACTGGTCGTAGTAGTGGTCTGCCCTTACAAGTAGACCCACATTTGTGAGCTGGTCAGATGTTATCTTGCTATCAGCCAATTTGACTCCATTTTCCTGTAGGAATCTGGCTGTTTTCCCAACGCCCTTAACATTTATGTCAAAGGGGATTTGATCGACCACTATAACCTGGACAGGTTGGGCATAACCGCCTAGGCATACTAGTGCCGGACTACTGTGTAGTCTTGGGGGTCCTGTTTATCATGAACCTTGATAGATTTAATTTAACCTGTGTTACAGGTTTAAGTGTCTCTGCCGCTCTCTGTGTGATAAAGGTTTTCTGGGACCCTTGATCAAATAGGCCACGAATGGCAATCTTGGTCCCTTTGTTCTTGACTAGGAGTTGGACAGTGGGCACTGTTGCATTAACTTTAGATGTTGGTGATTGTACACTGTAGTTTTCACGTACCTTGCAGCACTGCACTTGGGTGGAATTTCTGTTTCACCCCAGGGTTTGAATATTTTGATTTAGTATACTTGCACAGTGCAGCATGATGCTGGCCCCTTCTACACCAATTGCATGTGTTTAGTGGGGGTCTCACAGTTGTTAGTATTATGCTGTTTGAGACTTTTTTTTTATTTTGATTTTTACATGCAAAGCATGCAATTTAAATACAATAAAAACAAAAAAAGAACATAGAAAACATAACAAAACAATAAACCACCGGCCAGAAGGGCCGACAGCACAGTACAACAAAATACAAACACGATAAATGCATTGAAAAAACACAGCAGACAACAAGACACAAAGTAGAAAACAATGTCAAACAAGCAAGCACAGGAACATTTCAAAACAAAACAGTATAAAGCAAAACAAACATCAAGATGTATAACATGCAATCAAGAAAAAACATAGTTACATACACAACAACAAACAAAACACCGGCCTGAAGGACCGAAAACAAAACACAACAGAATGAACAAAATGAAATATAATAAAAAATACAATAAGAAAACACACCACACAACAAACCAATAACAAACAAAAAAAATAAAAATAAAAGACAAAACAAAAGACAAAACACAACACGTAAGCATAAAATAAAAACACATAGGGCACGGTAACAACACTAAATAAATACATGAAGACCAACACACACACACCAAACCACCCGCCTCGCCACAAACAAAGGGAGAGGCACGGGCACAAACTACCAGAAGGCAAACAAACAGCCAGAATGGCACACAGCACAAAAGTATAAAATCACCCGATGTATTTGGCCGGAAACACGTCCCGAGGGAATCTTACATTGAATGCCTCCCAATGTAACCACAGCCAAGGGCCCTGACCATCCACCGGGGACGCCATCTCATCCGGGACGTTGGCCACAAACACCCGCAAACAGGGCACCCAAATAGTATCACACCGGATCCGAGTGACCGGTACACGCTCCCACACCAATGGAATCGCCCCACGCAGAAAGTCCAGCGCCTCCTCGCAGATCGGTAACGCAGCAATCCGCGACCAGTGACCCAACGGCATCACAGACTCCGGTAACACGTTCCCCAAGCGTCCAACGGACGTCCGCCGAGGAGGGAGCCTGGCAGAAGGCACCACCACAGGGGCACCAGCGCCCACGGGCACACCACCGGACGACTGCGGGGAAACCGAACTGCGCACATCTTTCCGTAAGGTCACCACCAGGCCACGCCCAGACCCATCATCCCCACCATCCCTGGCAGCGGAGGCCACCACTCCCCACCGCGGAGAGGCCTCTGGTGGAGAAGGAACAGCAGGCACACCCGAGACACGGACACCAACGTCAGCAGGCGCATGGACTTCCGCCACCACTAACTGCGGAGCCAGCGACGCATCCGGAACCACTCCATCCACACCCGAGGACCCACAGTCACTAAATTCCCCAACATCGGCCCAGGTAGACGATGAATGCCGGGAACGTTTGGGCATCGGCCTGAGATCGTCAGAGCCGGAAGCCGACCCAGAAACACGGGCACCATTAGCCGGACGAACTGACGCCCACCGCAAAACGGCAGCAGCCTCGACCACAGGGGGAACCGGACCACACACAACAGGAGGCCCCACAGCCACCCCAGCACCCAGCACAGCCGGGACCCGAGGCGAGGATGCAGGGCCAGGCGCAGCAGCTGAAGACGGGTGAGCAGACGGCGAGTAGGGAGCATCAGGAAGGCCCACAGGAGCAGCAGGGACAGGAGCAGGAGTATCAACCGATGGCATCGCAACATCCTGAGGAGGGTCGGCGACAGCCGGGGGGCTGTCCCCCCGCGTCTGGTGACGCTGGGGGAGCTTCAACAACCTCATCCCCAGAGTCCTCGTCCAGGGGTAGCGGAGGGAAATCCTCTTCCCGGAACAAGTTGACTTGAGCAACCGGAGCCGCATCGCACCCGGCAGCCTGATGCCCAACAGGCCACACCGGAAACAGGTACGAGGCTGCCGGGCATAGTACACCCGGATGTAGCACCCCAGAAGCCGGACCGAAGATGGAATATCCGACCACAGGCGCATCCCCAAGGTGCGAACGTTCGTCCGCCTACCTGCATACCTCCCTGAGGAGTGCGTGTTGACCCGCACACTGACGACCGCTCCAAACCGCTGAAAGTAACGCCGGAGAAGATCCTCGGGAAACTCCAGGGGCACCCCATGCACACTGACATAAGTCAGCGCACCACTACGGTCGGAGATGGAGACAGAGCCGGCACCATCCAGCAGTGGCAGCGAGCGTCCCTCGTAACGACGGAGGAAATCACGGTACACCTCTTCCGTCAGGAACTTGAAGACAACCCGATGGGCAGTCACAAGCTCAATACCGTAAACTGCCATCACAGGGACACGAAGCATGTCGCACATAACTATCACTATCTCCGCATATCCAGCATGACCAGTGAACTCCAGGCCCACGGAGTTCACGCGCTTGATAGGAGGAAGGGGACCACCCATGGCAAGCTCGCCACGTCAACCAGTTTGAGACACATGGTGCATCTGTGAAACTGCTCGAGTCGCCTGACTCGGGTGTCTCTGTTAGGATACTTTGTGCAGTTATATAGAGAATGTTCTTGATGGCAAAACAGACATAACCCCCTGCCTACAGCATATTTAAGGGTCACCGGTTTAGGTGAAACAGTGACTACAGGTTTTGAGGAATTTGCTGCTTGCATGCACTTACTGCCTTGTTTCTTCCACTTTGGCGTGGAAGTGTTTGGTTGTTGTTTCTTGGAAGTACTTATGGTACTCTTAGGTCTCGCTGATAAATCAGTGTTAGTGTACTAGTAGTACTAGTACTAGTGGTTGATTACTAGTGGTACTAGTAATCAACCTAACACCTGTTAGTGTTAGGTTGATTACTAGTATCTGTATTACCTAATGACTGTGTCACTTTAGGAGGTTCAGTTAGAGAATTTAATGTGGGTACTGTTTCTATAGGTTTAGTATAGGTTTTAAGTGCCTGGTTTGCGTGTCTTTTATTTACGACTAAATGCAAACCTTCAAGGATATTCTCCATTTGTCAAGATGTTTTTATTTTGATATGAATATAACTCGTCTAGCACCTCGTTGGACGATTTTCTTCGGATGACAATTTTAGTCATCCAATCAGCAGTGGGTTGATCCACTTCACTGCTGAATGATCTTAACAGTGACTCAAGTTTTAGACTAAAGGTTTGAAGGGAGTCAACTGTTTGTTCTGGCTAGGTTAAGTCCAGTAACTGGTGCACGAGATTTATGATAGCCTTCTCTTTGTCAGCATTTTTCCTAGGGAGCTAGATTGGTTGATTAATGCTACTATTGTCAGCATTACCTCTAGGAGGCAGGATTGAA
>WNGS01116003.1:0-14370 GCA_020271785.1 Procambarus virginalis
TATCCATATTTCAAACCATCTTGCTATTCTATGGGTATATATGCATGTACTTTTGCTTAAATAAAAATTATTATTAATTTTATTATATATACAATATTTTTATTTTATAAATTCAAAGTGTAGCCCCAAAGTTGACCAAAGAACAAAACAGTGAGCGGCGGGCGAGCGATGCACAAAACGACGTCTCGCCCCACAACAATAACATTTTACCGGTGTCATATTCGAACCCCAGTTGGAAACAGACCCAACTATAGGATGGGTTAACCCAAGTATCGCGCTTCTAAAAGGGTCGCCCATGTTGGAAAAGACGAACGCTGAAAGAATATTGTTGAAAACATCTTGATAACTTAATAAACCAAAATTATTTATTAGTCAGAAGAAAGACAGAAACGCGATCTATATGTAAAACCTCTATCAGACAAATATTTTAAGTAAAACCGAAGATATTTGTAGTTGTAAAAAGGGGCAGTTTTCATCGCTCGTCGAGCTCGAAAACCGCAGCATTCATCTCAGAACCATGCCTATTTCACGCTGATTCCTTAATAAACATAAGATTTTTATATGTCACAAGAAAGACAGATATATAAGCTTCATTCTAAATACCTTACTATTGTCATATTTAAATTTAAAGCGAAGATACGTGTACTTTTATAATAGCCGAGCTCCGATCCCGGACAGATCGATCGACGGAGCAACTCTCTCTCAGAACAATGCTTATTTCACGTAAATTTGTAAATAATCGTAAATTTTTTATATGCCTCAAGAAAGATAGGAATATAAGGCTCATTTTAAACACTTTATTATAGACATAATTAAAGTTCTAATTAAGATTCATGTGTTTTAATAGTCGCCGAGCTCCGACCCCCGTACAGACTGAACGACAGAGCAACTCTCTCTCAGAACAATGTTTATTTTACGTAAATTCGTTAATAAACACAAATGTTTTATATGTCTTAAGAAAGATAGAAATATAAGCATTATTTTAAATACATTACATTAGACATATTTAAAGCTCAAGTGAAGATATATATGTTTTTATAGTGGCGTTCAGTAGCTTTTCGGTCATGGAGTGCAGACGCCTACGCACTTGCAAATATATTGTGTAATTAACAAAGATACGCTAATAAAGCCTAAAATATTACATGCCTTCAGAAAGACTGAGCTATAATCGTTATTGTGAGTGCACCAAAGGAAATATATCATGTTGGAGACCAATGATATAGCAATTTTAATTTAAGTTTCGACTCCCGCCCGGGCGAGAGAGATGGGGCGACTCTCGCCCCATCTATTGGAGATTCTGTTTACCTAAAGACCCAAAGCTACTCAAACCCTCCTAGCATTACGTAAGTAATGAAGTAATATGGTATATTTACTCACTATAATGTGGATGCTGGATGCAGAACATGAGAAAACATAATTTTACTCTGAAAAAATATAATTTCATAACAAAATAAGATGTAAATATGTAATATCAAAGGAAGTCGATGGTCCAAGTAACACTGTCGTGGAGCGACTTATCCAAGATATATTGCTCTCTGGAAAGTGTTTGCTGGCATACCAGCCTTCTGTGCACAGTGATCCAGTCGTCGAACTTCTCTGCTCAAATTATCGCAAATTTAATTTATGATGTTAACAAGGAGAATGCGTATTTTTAACCAAATCAAACATAACTATCCAGAAAACGTTAAAGATTACTTAAAAATACATGGCTGGAAGTTAAATTGCGTTCGCTACTTAAACTATCATGTACTGTATTTATGTAAAATCTCCCTGTTTCTTCGCACATGGAACCTTACACGCTCTCTGATTTACTGTTTAATAGAGATTCACAAATAAAGCTTATGATTGTATACGTTATCAAAAGGCAGTGACAAAGTCATTTTTGCGTTTTAATCACAGAGATTAGATCTTATTGAGATAGGAAAGATATTCATATTTTAAAGAAGGTTATTGAACCGTCGCTCTCCCTATCGATAGGAACTAACTTTTTTTGTTATTATTAACAAGCTTAAGTATACACAGCAATGTGTTGCTACCCTATTCTATATGAAAGATTACACAGTTTATATAAAAAACTAGCTATAAGTTCATCTAATATTCCCATCTCACAGGATGGTTAGTTATACATGGAATCAGGGGATAAAATACCAGCCTCAATAAAAAAAATCAACTCTGACTAACAATCAGGTGAGAACATAAAATGTAAGGCTGATCTATTAGCCTCCGTTAGCAAAATCTGGGTACAGCACAAGAATATCTTCCATATTCCTAAGTGTATGAAGTAATTACAGAGTTCAAAGTACCTTATACCATTTGGCATGAAGTCACTTATAACAGGGCAATCACAGATATAGTGTTGTGAGTATGTCCCAGCTCTTGTTCACATAGTTTACAGTAGGAATATTCACCATTGGGGCCATTCATTACCTGCAGCCACCTGCGATACATATCGATATCCTAGCCTAATTCTGGCAATTACAATGTCACACTGTCATTGTGACACTAGTGGAAGTTTTATGCTGTCCGTTCATATAATTCTCGGTTCTAAACATGTTTAGTTATTTTAGTTTATATATTATGCACCCCATACCCATCTTGTGGGCGGTAGTGGAAAAGGTTACAGAGGCACATAAACATGTCATATCTCTTTATACTCTTGCTTTCTGGCTTTTGTGTGTCAGTGACTGCTCTTCTGTCTTCCCTAATTACCTAAAATATTGCGGCTTTGACAGAAGAAATTGGAATGCCCATATCCCACTCAATTTCAGGCTTATCACATTCAGTTTTAGCTGCCTTGTCTGTGTCATCATGCTGGACAACACCTATATGAGAAGGTATCCATATAAATGAGACTTTGAAACTCCTACTGTTTGCAATAATAATGTTGTTTATAATGGATGTTACAACTACAACCTTTTGAAGATCAATGCTAATTTTATCTAGATAATGTAATAAACGAAAGTTTTCTATGTCAACAGAAAGGCAGAAATATAAGCTACACTTTAAATACTTTGTCATAAATATAACTGAAGTGAAAGCGAAGATATATGCCTTTGTATAGCTACTTGATACTGTAGAGTTACTTGATGGCTTGCTCTAAGAGTGTGAAGCCCTTCACACCAGCCAATAAATTGTGTAATTTATTTCCATATATGCTAATTAACCTTAAAATCTATATGTCAGAAGGAAGGAAGATGTAGACGTTAATGTGACAATATTTCAAGAAATATCTCTCTCTCTCTAAAGTTAAATAATACAACCCTATCGCTGGTGTCCGGACACATGAAAGCTACTTAGGTATCAGTGGCCAGCCAGGCGGAGATCACAGGCTGTACAATACTGATAAACTATGTAATTCACAGAGATGCGTTGATAAACATTAATGTTTTATATTTTATTAAAAATACAGATATAAACTTTGTTTCATACGTTAAATGTAACAATATTTCAGTATATATAATATAAGCATAGTATATATAATTCAGTATATACAATATATAATAAGACAGTGTCAGACCACCTACCTTGAGGTTACCTTGAGGTGCTTCCGGGGCTTAGCGTCCCCGCGGCCCGGTCATCGACCAGGCCTCCTGGTTGCTGGACTGATCAACCAGGCTGTTGGACGCGGCTGCTCGCAGCCTGACCACGGAGGAAGAATTGAAACAGGAATTTCCTTTAGTACTTTCTTATATTAATACATCTTCTGCAGGAACCTTTCCTTCTGAAGATGTATTAATATACGAAAGTACTTAAGGAAATTCCTGTTTCAATTCTTCCTCCGTGGTCTGACACTGTCACATTTTTCATTACGTGTTAATTTTCGTGATTTACACACAAAATATATAATAAGATATTGTATATTTAACAATATAAGTATAAGACCCAAGATATATTTATGATTTAACGATTTCCCATAAAGTTGCAATGATACCCTAGTTGCACACTATCATCATATACAGAAAGAAATTAATTATAAAGCTGACCAAACCACACACTAGAAAGTGGAGGAACGACGCCGTTTCGGTCCGTCCTGGGCCATTCTCAAGTCGATTGTGAACTTAATCGACACAATCGACTTAAGATTGGTCCAGGACGGACTGAAACGTCGTCGTCCCTTCACTTTCTAGTGTGTGTGGTTTGGTCAACATATTTCAGCCACGTTATTGTGACTCCTCGTCTGCTTAACTTATAAAATTTAAGTCATCTTAATACACAAAACAGAAGTAAAGATATATACTGTTATATATTAATTATGACGCATGATCGATGTCTAGTTGAATTATGGTTGAAACAGTCAGATTATATATGTCAGCCACAAGCAAGTAATTATCAAAAGAAGGTGCCAAGCTGAGGATTGTCATCCACAAGTACAGCCACTTTTACCTTTATTATAAACTTTAATATATATTCTATATCATCATAAATTCGGAAACATACAATATATTTCTAATTTTGTTTGATTAAATTATATATTTTGAAAACAGAGATGTGTTCTTGTTTACCTAATATAGAGCATGAATACCACAGACTCATCGTACGAGTTGTAATATATTCTGCAGTTCATACTTATCCTGTGAGTCTCAGTGTATTTTGAACCGCATACTCATACTCATACTGTGAGTCTTAGTTTATTGTGCACCCTATACTCATCCTGAGGCTTAGGTTACTGTCCACCCCTTAGTCATCATGTCTCCCAAGGGGTCCGTCTAATTGCCCGAAGCTAATTACCCCCGAGGATCACAGGCCTCCTCCGGTTGGTTGTTTGGTTTACCAGGCTGTTTGACGCGGCTGTCGTTTACACACATTACATTATATGTGGATATATATATATATATATATATATATACTGGCAGGGATTAGGCATCATTCGCGGCGTATCTCGTAAGTCGGTGCAATTATCAGCTTTCCACAGGGATTGGTGGCTGATAATTCCTGATGGGGGACTGAATGTGTGCTTTGCCATATATAAATGAACTAAACTAAACTGCCAGTGTGTTAATCTTTAATTAACATTTTTTTTCAAAATATTTTTTTTTCGGGAATAATACATATTGTTCTTGATGGGGGTGGGTGGGGGTGATTTTTTGTGCGTTAACAGTAATAAAAGGGTGAAATTTTGAGTGCAGAGTAAGGACAAAACACCCATACAAATACGGAAAATCACCTCCACCCCAGCTGCGCCTGACGATCAAGGCCACTATACGCTGCAATACTCTCAACTTCCCCAGCTGAGAACAATCCTGGACTGACATAAATATTATCAAATTCACAAATGTCATACTAATGTCAGTCAGATGTCACTGGTCAGAAGCAAGAAATTAGATGTAAAAGATATTGTGAGACTTAGTAGCACGAGGCAAGATACTACAGAGATGAAATTAGATATTTCAATGTTCTACTTTTTATTAAAGTATAGGTTACATTTTAATTGTATTCATTTGGATGCGAGTTGCAGATGTTGGGTCCTTTTATATGAATGGAGTGTTTAAACAAATTTAGTCTGACTCTGGTAATATCACATATATTTATCTCTCACATCATTTATTTAATATATATGTGCATGATTTCAGAAACATGGTAATGATCCCAATGCGTTTTAGTTTGCCAATTAAACGTGGTCAAGCTTTTGATTTTTCAGGGGAGGAAGCTGATGGGACCTTGGGAACTGTAAAGCATGTACTTTCAGAGAGCTATATGATGCAGTTGCTAGGGTTTATAGAGAAGGTACTGCACACTGTGGTTACAAAAAGGCAGCAACAATTTTGAAAAGGGAATTTTATGGTATTCCTAGGCAATTTGTGCAAGAAATTTGTAAATCTTGCCCAACTTGTGAAAAGACACAGCCCCAGACATGCTGCCCTCCCCCTTTCTGAAACCGATCGTCGAAACAGAGTTTATGCATCGTATACAAGTAGACCTAGCTGATAGACATGAGAAATTCTCCAGACGGAGACTATAACTATATTTGCCATGTGGTAGATCATTTCAGCAAATATATTGTGTTTCATTTAAAATCTAAAACTGCCAAGGAAGTTGCTTTAATGGTGGAGGAGCGCGTTTTAGCATATTTAGGACTCTTGAGAATTTTCCATTCAGACAATGGCAAAGAGTTTGTAAACCTAATGCTGAAATGTCTTTTTGATCAGTGGGGGGGGGGTACATTTTTATTTGACTGGAAGACGCTGTCACTTCCAGTCCAGCTGGTGATGATGTGCTAGAGGTCACTGGTGATGATGTGCTAGAGGTCACTGGTGATGATGTGCTAGAGGTCACTGGTGATGATGTGCTAGAGGTCACTGGTGATGATGTGCTAGAGGTCACTGGTGATGATGTGCTAGAGGTCACTGGTGATGATGTGCTAGAGGTCACTGGTGATGATGTGCTAGAGGCAGGTGGTGATGAATAAACTGCACCAATCACTGCCACTCCTCACACCAATGCAATAATACAGAGATTGATAGCAGTGCTTCACATTCGACAATGTTAAATTATTTAACAGATGACGAGATCATAAACATTGGAATAAATGAACAGCTCTCTGACCTTCATATAAAGGCTGCATGTGACCTCATCAAACAAAATATGCCAAGCGTAGAAGGCCTTCATGACCCAGTGTTGCAGCGGGACCTTTCCTGGCCAGCTGTATTAGGTGAATTTATTCAAATAATTCAAGTTGATGGTTGTCACTGGGTCACCGTTTCCAACACTGGAGAAACTGGAAATATTAACATATACGACACCAGGCATAAATTACCATCCAAATCTACTGATGTTTTCTTGTGTGCGCTTGCTAATTGCCAGGATGGGACTCAAGTATGAGTGGGGTGTATGCTGTGGCGTTTGCTGCATCACTTGCAAATGGTGAAGATCCGGTGAACCTTGTATATGATGTGCAGAATATGAGACAACATCTACAAGAGAACTTCAAAGGAAAGTATCTCACCTCATTCCCTGCAGCTCTGACACTGAGAAGAAAACGAATCATCTGGTCATGCTCGATGGAAGTGTACTGCATTTGCAGAAAGCCAAATGATTTGAAGCTGATGGTATGCTGTGACCGTTGCAAAATTTGGCACCATGAATCATGTGTAGGTGTTACAGAATGTAATGAAGATTCGTGGATTTGTTTGTTGTGCGCTAGCAAGTTGTGAATTATAATTTAAAATATTTAATTAATACAATATTATTATTATTATTATTATTATTATTATTATTATTATTATTATTATTATTATAACCTTACCAAATGCTTTGCTGAATCAAATAATGTCATTACTTTCAATGTGTTACAATAGCATAATTAAGTGCTGCAAGTGTCAGGTCTTTTATATAGTCGGTATTTGTTATATTCTGTACTCTGTAATACTGGGTATACATCCGGTGTTCTTACCCTCGACCGCGGCGAGGGTAAGCGGCGGTCGTATGGTCTGAAAGCCACAAATATTTACAATGGGGGGGGGGGGGGATAACATTTCCTCTTCAAGCACGCGCACACAAATGAACTGTTACTTAACTGGAAGCACTCGTACAACATAATTTACACGATTTCTCAGGATTATTATACTTCTTACCAGCATATATACAGTATAGTACCTAGGAGGTTCTCTTCAATGATATCTTATATGTGCTGCCAATCTGCTGTATGGTGTCTATTAATCTTGTTTATCTGTATCTATTGCTATCCAGTCTCCCAATCTTTATGTACCCAATCTGAACATCTTTATCATTGTGATCATTGCTGTCTTATATGTGCTGTCAATCTGCTGTATGGTGTCTATTAATCTTGTTTAAATTACCAATCAAGCTGTCAATGTAATCAATCAGAGCTTTAATATACCAATGTGCTTTAATATATTTATTAATTAATCTCTCTCATCTCCTTTTTCTCTTGCTATGTATTTGTTATCATTTATTAATTTTGATAGAAATTACCTACTTAAAATTATCTGTTAGATTAAGGACCTGCCCGAAACGCTGCGCGTACTAGTGGCTTTACAAGATTGTAAATACTGTACTATTTAATGCATTCTCACAAACCCAATGTACCTTCTTGTATATATATATACAGTATATATATATATATATATATATATATATATATATATATATATATATATATATATATATATATATATATATATATATATATATATATATATATATATATATAATATATATATAAATAAGTCTAAGATAATTAGAACCCAAGAAAACCACTGTGGAAATGTGCAGGACAAACATATCAATTGTGACACTAGCTCTCCACATATGTCATTTGCTTAATTTAGAAACTGTACTTGTGGTCGGTCTCGAACCCATTGTTGATGTGACGATGTGTTATGAATTTTGTGGCTAGCTCCTCAATATTGTAACTTGCTTAGATAAATAAATTGTGTATTCAGTTCCTGAACCCATTATGTGATAAATTAACTAAACTAAAAATATAGCATGGCGACGAAACCTGAACTGCATAATGTAAATAGGGGACTAACCAGAAAAAGATATAGGTGAAGAATAACACCAGGTGTTTTATTACTAACATTCTTAAGCACAACTGCCAAATACTTCGTCTGGTGATTTGTTTGGCTTCAGTTTAATAACAATAAAACAGAGAATGACTGAGACAATTTTTAAGTTCAAACGCTTTACCCCCAAGAGCTTAATAAAAAAATTCAAGTTGTTGAACGATTTTTATTTGAATTGTTCTGCCGGAAAGATATTTAGAGAAGTTTTTTTAGTGATTATGTATGTGCTGTTTGAAGCAGCACATCTGGATGGTCTCTCTCGCTATGCGTGGTAGTGACTTTACAAGAATGTAAGAACTCTTGTATATATAAATAAAATAAATAAATATAAAAGTAGCAAATTACGCTAGTTAGTTTTGACTGCTCTCATAAATCAACTCATCATCCTTATAGACGTTGGGCTACAAGTCAATGATTGATTAGTTATTCACATATAAATGTAATATGTGTAAATGACAGCTGCGTCAAACAGCCTGGTGGACCAAACTACAAACCGGAGAAGGCCTGGTCTTCGGGGGTAATTAGCTTTGGGTAATTACACGACCCTTTGAGTGACGTGATGAATATGGGGGCACAGTAAACTAAGACTCAAAAATATATACAATATATATAATATATATATATATATATATATATATATATATATATATATATATATATATATATATATATATATATATAAATAAAATATATACAATATATATATATATACAGTATATGACAAATTTTAAAGTATATTTTATATTTCTGAATTTCTCATGATATATAATATATAAGGCTTATACTTAAGTTAAGAGCTGTACTTGTAGATGACGTTCCCCGGTTTGGCACCTTCTTTTGAAAATTACTTGCTTGTGGCTGACATATATAATCTGACTGTGTCAGCCATAATTCACCTAGACATCGATCCTGCGTCATGTGATGATAGAGAGCAATTATGGTAATATTGCAACTTCATAGGAATTCCTTAAATCATAAATATATCTTGGTTCTTATATTTGAAATATTGTTACATTCAACGTTTGAAAACAAAGTTTATATCTGTATTTTTAATAAAATATAAAACATTAATGTTTATCAACTCATCTCTGTTAGTCAGTTTAGCTCATTTATTATGCACCCCATACCCATCTTATGGGCGGTAGTGGAAAGGGTTACAGAGGCACATAATGGGCTGAGGGACTGACGTGCTTATCTCTGAAGCTAGACACAGATATAATGAAATAATCAATGATGGAGTCAGAGTCAGTCTCCTGTGGATTCCTTCCCATATTGGTCTCCGAATGCATGATAGAACTGATGAGTTGGCCAAGACTTTTGCTCGTAAAGAGGAAATTGATTACCAACTTGGACTGCCTTTGAGCAGCCTGAGGGCAGCAATATCCCAGGAACATCAACTAAATTTCGGAGAATTGAGGCAAAGTAAAATTCACACCAGTTACTCCCTCTATCATCATTCTATTATGCAGGAAGTACCGCACGTCTATGTGTCATCCAATAATGTTAGCAGACTTCTAGATGTTACCACTGCTAGGCTTAGGCTCGGCTACACGTACCTCTGGGAGTTTGTAACATCTGCTGATGTAGATTTGACTAAATGTAAGCTCTGTCAGTAGAACTATTCGCATACTTTGCGTCATTATATAATGGAATGTGAAAAAAATCGCGGAATTTAGAGATAACACCATCAATAGTGTCCAAGAAATGTGTAAGTACTTCATTCATAATGATGTGGTGCCCGAAATCTTAGCGAAGTATCCAAAATTTGCTTACTGTAAGTAATGCATGCGCATGACTGTAAAGCTGCCGCCCAGTTGGGTGAGTGTGGAGCACATGACTGTAAAGCTGCCGCCCAGTTGGGTGGGTGTGGAGCACATGACTGTAAAGCTGCCGCCCAGTTGGGTGAGTGTGGAGCACATGACTGTAAAGCTGCCGCCCAGTTGGGTGGGTGTGGAGCAAGACTAGTAACTGTGCGACTCCTCATAGATGTAATGTGCCTTGTATAGTGACTGTTGTGAGCCTCTTGTTGATCACTTGTGACACAAAAGATTACTGATGTGTGTATGTGTGTGGGTGATTAAATATGTATGTGTATGTATATATGTATACGTATGTATATGTACATGTATGCATATGTATGTGTACATCTATATATAACATTAATAATTTTGTGACTAGCGTCAAAAGATTATTTGCTTAGCTAAACGAACTAGAGGGTTCAGTTCCTGAACCGATTATATGTGCCTCTGTAATCCTTTACACCACCGCCCACGGGATGGGTATGGGGTGCATAATAAAGAAGGAAAATGAATGGACCGAACCCCACAATTCATTTAGCTAAGCAAGTTACAATCTTGATGAGCTAGTTACAAAATTCACTATAAGTCGTCACATCATAAATGGGTTCGAGATCGACCACAAGTAGTGCATTACAAAATTTCTGGTAGTGGCTCAGCTTCACTAACCTGCCAGATGTGGCAGAATATTCAGATTGTAAACTCTCTGATAAACCTCTAATGCATTCACTAGAACACTATATTGTTGAATGTGAAACCGTAAAAGATTTTAGACCTCCTGGCCTATTGTACCACCAACTGTGTAACTATTTCATTGACTCAGGTGTTCTGGACGACATTCTAACAATTTATCCAAAATTTGCTTGTCCATTTTAAAGAATGAAGAACAATTTTATTTAAATTACTTTCAAGCTGCATCACTTATGAACCCATCCCTGCCCTTGTGTGGCAGTGCACAATAGAAAGTTGTTTTCACATATTCATACATTAAAACATTGATTGTAACCATGATATATATATGTGCCAGTTTAGACCTATTGTCTTGTGTATGACGCTCTGCCCTGCGTGACAGTGAATACCAGCATTATCCTCACTTTAATAGGACTTAATTGAAATCCTCAGATTAGGTAAAATTGTAATTAATTTTGTCAATAAAGATGTTAACAATAATAATTACATAATTTATCAGTATTGTGCAGCCTGTGATCCCCGCCTGGCTGGATACTGATACCTATAGGTAGTTTTCATGTGTCCGGACACCGGCGATAGGGTGGTATTATTTATTTAACTTAAGAGATATATATTTTTAAGTGTTGTCACATTAACGGCTACATCTTCCTTTCTTCTGACATATAGATTTTTAAGGTTAATTAAAATATATGGAAACTAATTATACAATTTATTGGCTGGTGTGCAGGGCTTCACACTCTCAGAGCTAGCCATCAAGTAACTATCAAAACGCATATATCTTCGTTTTCACTTCAGCTATATTTATGACAAAGGATTTTAAATGTAGCCTATATTTCTACCTTTCTGATGACATAAATACTTTCGTTAATTACAATATCTAGATCAAACTAACATTGATTTTCAAAAGGTTGTATATTTTCCATCAATGGAGAGCATCAGCCAAGAAGCCTTCTTTAAAATATGAATATCTTTCCTCACCCAATAAGATCTAATCTCTGAATAAAACGCAAAAAACGACTTGATTGTAACCTATCCACCACTGCCCATTGGATGGGGGAAGAGGGGGTTATGTGTAGGATAAACATATCAATTGTGACACTAGCCCTCCATATATGTCAGTTGTTTAAATTATAAACTGTACTTATGGTCGGTCTCGAGCCCATTGTTGATGTGACGATGTGCATTGACTTTTGTAACTAGCTCATCAAGATTATAACTTGCTTGGCTATATGAATTGTGGGGCTCAGTCCCTGAGCCCATTATGTGCCTCTGTAACACTCCACTATCACCCATAGGATGGGTATGGGGTGCATAATAAATGAAATAAACTAAACTCTGCCTTTTTGATAACATATACAATTATAAGCTTTATTTGTGAATCTCAATTAATTAAACAATATATCACAGAGCCTGTAGGGTTCGGTGAGATGAGCGAAGAGACATGGGAGATTTTACATAAATACAGTACATGGTAGTTTAAGTAGCGAACGCATGTCAACGAATAACGAGTATATATAACAAAACTATTGTCCTATGAAGTCGATTTAACTTCCAAACATATTTTTTAATAAATGTTAAATGTTTTCTGGCTAGTTATGTTAGATGTTATTAAAAATACGCATTCTACTTGTTAACATTATAATTTAAATTTGTAATAATTTGTGCAGAGAAGTGCGACAACTGTATATTCCAACAAACACTTTCCAAACAACGATATATCTTGGATAAGTCGCTCCACAACATTGACGCTTGGACCGTCGACTTCCTTTGATGCCACTTATTTGCTTATTTTATAATGAAATTATATTAGTTTGGAGTAAATGTATGTTTTCTCATGTTCTGCATTCAGCACCCACATTATAGTGAGTAAATATACCATATTACTTCATTACCTAAGTAATGTTAGGAGGGTTTGAGTAGCTTTGGGTCTTTAATTGACAGAATCTCCAATAGATGGGGCGAGAGTCGCCTCATCTCTCTCGCCCGAGCAAGAGTCGAAACTTAATTTAAAATTGATATATCTTTGTCCTCCAACATAATATATTTCATTTGGTGCAATCATAATAATGTTCATATCTCGGTCTTTCTGGAGGCATATAAGATTTTAGGCTTTATTAGCGTATCTTTGTTAATTATACAATATATCGGCAAGTGCGTAGGCGTTACACTCCATGACCGAAAAGCTACTGAACGCCACTATAAAAACATATGTATCTTCACTTGAGCTATAAATATGTCTATTGTAATGTATTTAAAATGAAGCTCATATTTCTATCTTGCTTATGACATATAAAACATTTGTGTTTATTAACGAGTTTACGTGAAATAAACATTGATCTGAGAGAGAGTTGCTCTGTCGTTCAGTCTGTACGGGGTCGGAGCTCCGTAATTTTTAAAATACATGTATCTTCATTAGAACTTTAAATATATCTATGGTAAAGTGCTTAAAGTGAAGCTTATATGTCTGCTTTTCTTGAGACATATAAAACATATATGTTTATTAACGAATTTACGTGAAATAAGCATTGTTCTGAGAGAGAGTTGCTCCGTCGATCGATCTGTCCGGGGTCGGAGCTCGGCTATTATAAAAGTACACGTATCTTCGCTTTAAATTTAAATATGCCCATGGTAAGGTATTTAGAATAAAGCTTATATTTCTATCTTTCTTGCGACATATAAAACTCTTACGTTTATTAGGGAATCTGCGTGAAATAGGCATGGTTCTGAGATGAATGCTGCGGTTTTCGAGCTCGACGAGAGATGAAAACTGCCACTTTTATACAACTACAAATATCTTCGGTTTTACTTAAAATATTTGTCTGGTAGAAGTTTTACATATAGATCGCGTTTCTGTCTTTCTTCTGACTAATAAATAATTTTGGTTTAATAAGTAATCAAGATGTTTTCAACAATATTCATTCAGCGTTCATCTATTCCAAGACGGGCGACCCTTTTGAAAACACGATACTTGGGTTAACCCATCCTATACTTGGGTCAGTTTCCATTATGGTTCGGAACAGCACCACCAGGAACACACACACCGGCAGGAACAGCACGCCACCCACAGCCACACCTGCAACGCCAAGAGACGGTGGTGGTGATTGTGACGATGAGTGATGTTCACTATGATTGATAGTGGTGATTGTGAAATTATCCACTGTTACTATATCAGCCAGTTCTTAGGTTAGTTAGTTCAGTAAAAACTAAGGACACGCGGTGCAATTTGCTAGTATTTAGAAAAATGCATTTATGAATTGAGTCAGTGATTCTAACGCGTACCCATCCTCCTTATAAACACCACCTGGATACTAATTTTTTTTTTTTTTTTTTTTTTTTTTTTTTTTTTTTTTTTTTTTTTT
>WNGS01116005.1:0-12030 GCA_020271785.1 Procambarus virginalis
CTGTGTCTTGTGCACCAGCTGTTGTATTGTGCACCAGCTGTGTATGGTGCACCAGCTGTGTCTTGTGCACCAGCTGCTGCCTTGTGCACCAGCTGCTGTCTTGTGCACCAGCTGCTGTCTTGTGCACCCGCTGTTGTCTTCTGCACCAGCTGCTGTCTTGTGCACCAGCTGCTGTCTTGTGCACCAGCTGCTGTCTCGTGCACCAGCCGCTGTCTTGTGCACCACCTGGTGTCTTGTGCACCACCTGGTGTCTTGTGCACCACCCTGTGTCTTGTGCACCAGCCGGTGTCTTGTGCACCAGCTGTTGTCGGTGCACCAGCTGCTGTCGTGTGCACCAGCTGCTGTCGTGTGCACCAGCTGCTGTCGTGTGCACCAGCTGCTGTCTTGTGCCCCAGCTGCTGTCTTGTGCAACCGGCTGCGTCTTGTGCACCGGCTGTTGTCTTGTGCACCGGCTGTTGTCTTGGGCCCCGGCTGCTGTCTTGTTGCACCGGCTGCTGTCTTGTGCACCGGCTGTGTCTTGTGCACCGGCTGTTGTCTTGTGCACGGCTGTTGTCTGTGCACCGGCTGCTGTCTTGTGCACCGGCTGCTGTCTTGTGCACCAGCTGTTGTCGTGTGCACCAGCTGTTGTCTTGTGCACCATCTGTTGTCTTGTGCACCGGCTGGGTGTCTTGTGCACCGGCTGTTGTCTTGTGCACCAGCTGTTGTCATATGCACCAGCTGTTGTCTTGTGCAACAGCTGTTGTCTTGTGCACCAGCTGTTGTCTTGTGCACCATCTGTTGTCTTGTGCACCAGCTGTGTCTTGTGCACCAGCTGTTGTCTTGTGCACCAGCTGTTGTCTTGTGCACCATCTGTTGTCTTGTGCACCAGCTCGTGTCTTTGTGCACCAGCTCGTGTCTTGTGCACCAGCTCGTTGTCTGTGCACCAGCTCGGTCTTGTGCACCAGCTGCTGTCTTGTGCACCAGATGCTGTCTTGTGCATCAGCTGTTGTCTGGCACCAGCTGTTGTCTTGTGCACCATCTGTTGTCTTGTGCACCAGCTCGTGTCTTGTGCACCAGCTGCTGTCTTGTGCACCAGCTGCTGTCGTGTGCACCAGCTGCTGTCTTGTGCACCAGCTGTTGTCATATGCACCAGCTGTTGTCTTGTGCACTCAGCTGTTGCTTGTGCACCAGCTCGTGTCTTGTGCACCTAGCTCGTGTCTTGTGCACCAGCTCGTGTCTGTGCAACCAGCTGCGTCTGTGCACCAGCTGCTGTTTGTGCACCGGCTGCTGTCTTGTGCACCAGCTGCTGTCTCGTGCACCAGTGCTGTCTTGTGCACCAGGAATGATGATGCTGGATGTGGTGATAATGCTTATATAATAGAATGTATTACAAGTGATGGGAGAAGGTAGAGAGTAGAGCCTCCTCTCACCCACCAGCCTCCTCTCACCCACCAGCTCCTCTCACCCACCAGCCTCCTCTCACCAGCAGCCTCCTCTCACAGCCGCCTCTCACCCACCAGCCTCCTCTCACCCAGCAGCCTCCTCTCACCATCAGCCTCCTCTCACCCACCAGCCTCCTCTCACCCACCAGCCTCCTCTCACCCATCAGCCTCCTCCTCTCACCCAGCAGCCTCCTCTCACCCACCAGCTCCTCTCACCCACCAGCCTCCTCTCACCACCAGCCTCCTCTCACCCCCAGCCTCCTCTCACCCAGCAGCCTCCTCTCACCCACCAGCCTCCTCTCACCACCAGCCTCCTCTCCACCACCAGCCTCCTCTCACCCACCAGCACCTCCTCTCACCCATCAGCACCTCCTCTCACCCACAGCTCCTCTCACCCATCAGCCTCCTCTCACCCAGCAGCCTCGTCTCACCCACCAGCCTCCTCTCACCATCAGCCTCCTCTCACCACCAGCCTCCTCTCACCCACCAGCCCCTCTCACCCACCAGCCTCCTCTCACCCATGACCACCTCACACGTGTCCTGGGCAAGGTGCAGTGCAAGCTAACAGGTGTTGACCCTTGTCTCCCCTACAGCAGTACACCTGCATTACGGTCTGCAACAACTGCAACGATGACTCCTGCTGCTCCCCCGTTGTAAGTGTGTGCGTGTGTGGGCGGGCGTGCCGTGGGCGGGCCGCCGCCCACAACAGGGCGCTGCCTCGCTGTTCTTACCCGCCCACAAACCTCTTCTCCTGGACTACACTTTGAGTTGATTTGTTTCGTTTGATGTCTACTTGCCATTGTCGTTTATTGAAAACGTTTGATCTTGCATGTTTCCGCTTTACTGATCAGCGCCATCTTGTATTTGTTCTTGTATATATTTTCGTTATTTTATTTTTGTCTTGAAAGTCGAAGCTTTTTGATGTTCCCGCGTGATATTTTTATATTGGTATAATTTTGACGTATTTTTGTATCTTTGGTGTATGTATAGAGTACAGTAGTTGACCGTGCAGTAGGCAGGATGTGTGTATCCTTGTGTAGTGTGTTGATCTGTGTGGAGGTTCCCTGTAGCCACACGGGCAGGTGCACGCCTCGCCCCTACTGCCAAGGGCACGCCTCGCCCCTACTGCCAGGTGCACGCCTCGCCTCTACTGCCAGGTGCACGCCTCGCCTCTACTGCCAGGTGCACGCCTCGCCCCTACTGCCAGGTGCAAGCCTCGCCCCTACTGCCAGGTGCACGCCTCGCCCCTACTGCCAGGTGCACGCCTAGCCCTACTGCCAGGTGCACGCCCTCGCCCCTACTGCCAGGTGCCCGCCTCGCCCCTACTGCCAGGTGCACGCCTCGCCCCCCTACTACCAGGTGCACGCCTCCCCCCTACTGCCAGGTGCACGCCTCGCCCTTACTGCCAGGTGCACGCCTCGCCCCTACGGCCAGGTGCACGCCTGCCCCTACGCCAGGTGCACGGCTCGCCCCTACTGCCAGGTGCACGCCTCGCCCTTACTGCCAGGTGCACGCCTCCCCCCTACTGCCAGGTGCACGCCTCGCCCTTACTGCCAGGTGCACGCCTCGCCCCTACTGCCAGGTGCACGCCTCGCCCTTACTGCCAGGTGCACGCCTCGCCTCTACTGCCAGGTGCACGCCTCGCCCCTACTGCCAGGTGCACGCCTCGCCCCTACTACCAGGGGCACGCCTCGCCCCTACTGCCAAGGGCACGCCTCGCCCCTACTGCCAGGTGCACGCCTCGCCCTTACTGCCAGGTGCACGCCTCGCCCCTACGCCAGGTGCACGCCTCGCCCCTACTGCCAGGTGCACGCCTCGCCCCCTACTGGCAGGTGCACGCCTCGCCCCTACTGCCAGGGGCGAGACGTGCACCTGGTTGTAGGGGCGAGGCGTGCCCCTGGCAGTAGGGGCGAGACGTGCACCTGGTGGTAGGGGCGAGGCGGGCACCTGGTAGTAGGGGCGAGACGTGCACTGGCAGTAGGGGCGAGGCGTGCACCTGGCAGTAGGGGGCGAGGCGTGCACCTGGCAGTAGGGGGGAGGCGTGCACCTGGCAGTAGGGGCGAGGCGTGCACCTGGCAGTAGGGGCGAGGCGTGCACCTGGTAGTAGTAGGGGCGAGGCGTGCACCTGGCAGTAGGGGCGAGGCGTGCCCCTGGCAGTAGGGCGAGGCGTGCCCCTGGTAGTAGGGGCGAGGCGTGCACCTGGCAGTAGGGGCGAGGCGTGCACCTGGCAGTAGGGGCGAGGCGTGCACCTGGCAGTAGAGGGGAGGCGTGCACCTGGCAGTAGGGGCGAGGCGTGCACCTGGCAGTAGGGGCGAGGCGTGCACCTGGCAGTAGGGGGGAGGCGTGCACCTGGCAGTAGGGGGGAGGCGTGCACCTGGCAGTAGGGCGAGGCGTGCACCTGGCAGTAGGGGCGAGGCGTGCACCTGGCAGTAGGGGCGAGGCGTGCACCTGGCAGTAGGGGCGAGGCGTGCACCTGGCAGTAGGGGGGAGGCGTGCACCTGGTAGTAGGGGGGAGGCGTGCACCTGGCAGTAGGGGCGAGGCGTGCACCTGGCAGTAGGGGCGAGGCGTGCACCTGGCAGTAGGGGCGAGGCGTGCACCTGGCAGTAGGGGCGAGGCGTGCACCTGGCAGTAGGGGCGAGGCGTGCACCTGGCAGTAGGGGCGAGGCGTGCACCTGGCAGTAGGGGCGAGGCGTGCACCTGGCAGTAGGGGCGAGGCGTGCACCTGGCAGTAGGGGCGAGGCGTGCACCTGGCAGTAGGGGCGAGGCGTGCACCTGCCCGTGCGGCAACAGGGAACCTCCACACAGATCAACACACTACACAAGGATACAACACATCCTGCCTACTGCACGGTCAACTACTGTACTCTATACATACACCAAAGATACAAAAATACGTCAAAATTATAACAAATAAAAATATCACGCGGGAACATCAAAAAGCTTCGACTTTCAAGACAAAAATAAAAATAACGAAAATATATACAAGAACAAATACAAGATGGCGCTGATCAGTAAAGCGGAAACATGCAAGATCAAACGTTTTCAATAAACGACAATGGCAAGTAGACATCAAACGAAACAAATCAACTCAAAGTGTAGTCCAGGAGAAGAGGTTTGTGGGCGGGTAAGAAAAAGCGAGAGCAGCCGCCCTGTTGTGGGCGGCGGCCCGCCCACGGCACGCCCGCCCACACACGCACACACTTACAACGGGGAGCAGCAGGAGTCATCGTTGCAGTTGTTGCAGACCGTAATGCAGGTGTACTGCTGTAGGGGAGACAAGGGTCAACACCTGTTAGCTTGCACTGCACCTTGGCCCAGGACACGTGTGAGGTGGTCATGGGTGAGAGGAGGCTGGTGGGTGAGAGGAGGCTGGTGGGTGAGAGGAGGCTGGTGGGTGAGAGGAGGCTGATGGGTGAGAGGAGGCTGGTGGGTGAGAGGAGGCTGGTGGGTGAGAGGAGGCTGATGGGTGAGAGGAGGCTGGTGGGTGAGAGGAGGCTGATGGGTGAGAGGAGGCTGGTGGGGAGAGGAGGCTGGTGGGTGAGAGGAGGCTGGTGGGTGAGAGGAGGCTGGTGGGTGAGAGGAGGCTGCTGGGTGAGAGGAGGAGGCTGATGGGTGAGAGGAGGCTGGTGGGTGAGAGGAGGCTGGTGGGTGAGAGGAGGCTGGTGGGTGAGAGGGAGGCTGCTGGGTGAGGAGGAGGAGGCTGATGGGTGAGAGGAGGCTGGTGGGTGAGAGGAGGCTGGTGGGTGAGAGGAGGCTGATGGGTGTGAGAGGAGGCTGCTGGGTGAGAGGAGGCTGGTGGGTGAGAGGAGGCTGCTGGGTGAGAGGAGGCTGCTGGGTTGAGAGGAGGCTGGTGGGTGAGAGGAGGCTGGTGGGTGAGAGGAGGCTGGTGGGTGAGAGGAGGCTCTACTCTCTACCTTCTCCCATCACTTGTAATACATTCTATTATATAAGCATTATCACCACATCCAGCATCATCATTCCTGGTGCACAAGACAGCAGCTGGTGCACAAGACAGCAGCTGGTGCACAAGACAGCAGCTGGTGCACAAGACAGCAGCTGGTGCACAAGACAGCAGCTGGTGCACAAGACACGAGCTGGTGCACAAGACACGAGCTGGTGCACAAGACACGAGCTGGTGCACAAGGCAACAGCTGGTGCACAAGACAACAGCTGGTGCATATGACAACAGCTGGTGCACAAGACAGCAGCTGGTGCACAAGACAGCAGCTGGTGCACAAGACAGCAGCTGGTGCACAAGACACGAGCTGGTGCACAAGACACGAGCTGGTGCACAAGACAACAGCTGGTGCACAAGACAACAGCTGGTGCACAAGACAGCAGCTGGTGCACAAGACAGCAGCTGGTGCACAAGACACGAGCTGGTGCACAAGACACGAGCTGGTGCACAAGACACGAGCTGGTGCACAAGACACGAGCTGGTGCACAAGACAACAGCTGGTGCACAAGACAACAGCTGGTGCACAAGACAACAGCTGGTGCACAAGACAACAGCTGGTGCACAAGACAACAGCTGGTGCACAAGACAACAGCTGGTGCACAAGACAACAGCTGGTGCACAAGACAACAGCTGGTGCATATGACAACAGCTGGTGCACAAGACAACAGCCGGTGCACAAGACACCAGCCGGTGCACAAGACACGAGCTGGTGCACAAGACAACAGCTGGTGCACACGACAACAGCTGGTGCACAAGACAGCAGCCGGTGCACAAGACAGCAGCCGGTGCACAAGACAACAGCCGGTGCACAAGACAACAGCCGGTGCACAAGACAGCAGCCGGTGCACAAGACAGCAGCCGGTGCACAAGACAGCAGCCGGTGCACAAGACAACAGCCGGTGCACAAGACAACAGCCGGTGCACAAGACAGCAGCCGGTGCACAAGACAGCAGCTGGTGCACAAGACAGCAGCTGGTGCACACGACAACAGCTGGTGCACACGACAACAGCTGGTGCACACGACAACAGCTGGTGCACACGACAACAGCTGGTGCACAAGACACCGGCTGGTGCACAAGACACCAGGTGGTGCACAAGACACCAGGTGGTGCACAAGACACCAGGTGGTGCACAAGACAGCGGCTGGTGCACAAGACAGCAGCTGGTGCACAAGACAGCAGCTGGTGCACAAGACAGCAGCTGGTGCAGAAGACAACAGCTGGTGCACAAGACAGCAGCTGGTGCACAAGACAGCAGCTGGTGCACAAGGCAGCAGCTGGTGCACAAGACAACAGCTGGTGCACAAGACAACAGCTGGTGCACAAGACAACAGCTGGTGCACAAGACACCAGCTGGTGCACACGACAACAGCTGGTGCACACGACAACAGCTGGTGCACACGACAACAGCTGGTGCACAAGACAGCAGCTGGTGCACACGACAACAGCTGGTGCACACGACAACAGCTGGTGCACAAGACAGCAGCTGGTGCACAAGATAGCAGCTGGAGCACAAGACAGCAGCTGGAGCACACGACAGCAGCTGGTGCACAAGACAGCAGCTGGTGCACAAGACAACAGCTGGTGCACAAGACATCAGCTGGTGCACAAGACATCAGCTGGTGCACAAGACATCAGCTGGTGCACAAGACAGCAGCTGGTGCACAAGACAGCAGCTAGTGCACAAGACAACAGCTAGTGCACAAGACAACAGCTGGCGCGGCTGGTGCACAAGACAACAGCTGGTGCACAAGACAGCAGCTGGTGCACAAGACAGCAGCTGGAGCACAAGACAACAGCTGGTGCACAAGACAACAGCTGGTGCACAAGACAACAGCTGGTGCACAAGACAGCAGCCGGTGCACGAGACAAGAGCTGGTGCACAAGACAACAGCTGGTGCACAAGACAACAGCTGGTGCACAAGACAACAGCCGGTGCACAAGACAACAGCCGGTGCACAAGACAACAGCCGGTGCACAAGACAACAGCTGGTGCACAAGACAACAGCTGGTGCACAAGACAACAGCTGGTGCACAAGACAACAGCTGGTGCACAAGACAACAGCTGGTGCACAAGACAGCAGCCGGTGCACAAGACAGCAGCCGGTGCACAAGACAGCAGCTGGTGCACAAGACAGTAGCCGGTGCACAAGACAACAGCTGGTGCACAAGACAACAGCTGGTGCACAAGACAACAGCTGGTGCACAAGACAACAGCTGGTGCACAAGACAGCAGCCGGTGCACAAGACAGCAGCCGGTGCACAAGACAGCAGCTGGTGCACAAGACAGTAGCCGGTGCACAAGACAACAGCTGGTGCACAAGACAACAGCTGGTGCACAAGACAACAGCTGGTGCACAAGACAACAGCTGGACCGCTCCCACCAAGCCTACACGTGCACATAACTCGCACTCCGAGGGTAACCATCTTCACTATATTTCACTGTATATATATACTTCAACAACTGTCATTACACAATATTATTACTTATCCATTTAAAGATATCTTAATATTTTGTTTTCTTATATCTTACTTTATGACTTAATATATAAATGTGAAAACCTGTCTTGGTGTAGTTGATAAGCCTAAAGTCACACCTGGACCCCACAGGCTGTGTTGGTACACCTGGACCCCACGGGCTGTGTTGGTACACCTGGACCCCACAGGCTGTGTTGGTTCACCTGGACCCCACAGGCTGTGTTGGTACACCTGGACCCCACAGGCTGTGTTGGTACACCCGGACCCCACAGGCTGTGTTGGTACACCCGGACCCCACAGGCTGTGTCGGTACATCTGGACCCCACAGGCTGTGTTGGTACACCTGGACCCCACAGGCTGTGTTGGTACACCGGACCCCACAGGCTGTGTTGGTACACCTGGACCCCACAGGCTGTGTTGGTACACCTGGACCCCACAGGCTGTGTCGGTACACCTGGACCCCACAGGCTGTGTCGGTACACCTGGACCCCACAGGCTGTGTTGGTACACCTGGACCCCACAGGCTGTGTCGGTACACCTGGACCCCACAGGTTGTGTCGGTACACCTGGACCCCACAGGCTGTGTTGGTACACCTGGACCCCACAGGCTGTGTTGGTACACCTGGACCCCACAGGCTGTGTTGGTACACCTGGACCCCACAGGCTGTGTTGGTACACCTGGACCCCACAGGCTGTGTCGGTACACCTGGACCCCACAGGCTGTGTTGGTACACCTGGACCCCACAGGCTGTGTTGGTACACCTGGACCCCACAGGCTGTGTTGGTACACCTGGGCCCCACAGGCTGTGTCGGTACACCTGGACCCCACAGGCTGTGTTGGTACACCTGGACCCCACAGGCTGTGTTGGTACACCTGGACCCCACAGGCTGTATTGGTACACCTGGACCCCACAGGTTGTGTTGGTACACCTGGACCCCACAGGCTGTGTTGGTACACCTGGACCCCACAGGCTGTGTTGGTACACCTGGACCCCACAGGCTGTGTTGGTACACCTGGACCCACAGGCTGTGTTGGTACACCTGGACCCCACAGGCTGTGTTGGTACACCTGGACCCCACAGGCTGTTTTGGTACACCTGGACCCCACAGGCTGTGTCGGTACACCTGGACCCCACAGGCTGTGTTGGTACACCTGGACCCCACAGGCTGTGTTGGTACACCTGGACCCCACAGGCTGTGTTGGTACACCTGGACCCCACAGGCTGTGTTGGTACACCTGGACCCCACAGGCTGTGTTGGTACACCTGGACCCCACAGGCTGTGTTGGTACACCTGGACCCCACAGGCTGTGTTGGTACACCTGGACCCCACGGCTGTGTTGGTACACCTGGACCCCACAGGCTGTGTTGGTACACCTGGACCCCACAGGCTGTGTTGGTACACCTGGACCCCACAGGCTGTGTTGGTACACCTGGACCCCACAGGCTGTGTTGGTACACCTGGACCCCACAGGCTGTGTTGGTACACCTGGACCCCACAGGCTGTGTTGGTACACCTGGACCCCACAGGCTGTGTCGGTACACCTGGACCCCACAGGCTGTGTTGGTACACCTGGACCCCACAGGCTGTGTTGGTACACCTGGACCCCACAGGCTGTGTCGGTACACCTGGACCCCACAGGCTGTGTTGGTACACCTGGACCCCACAGGCTGTGTTGGTACACCTGGACCCCACAGGCTGTGTCGGTACACCTGGACCCCACAGGCTGTGTTGGTACACCTGGACCCCACAGGCTGTGTCGGTACACCTGGACCCCACAGGCTGTGTTGGTACACCTGGACCCCACAGGCTGTGTTGGTACACCTGGACCCCACAGGCTGTGTTGGTACACCTGGACCCCACAGGCTGTGTTGGTACACCTGGACCCCACAGGCTGTGTTGGTACACCTGGACCCCACAGGCTGTGTTGGTACACCTGCACAGTACCGTCACTGTCAATACACCTGCACAGTACCGTCACTGTCAATACACCTGCACAGTACCGTCACTGTCAGTACACCTGCACAGTACCGTCACTGTCAGTACACCTGCACAGTACCGTCACTGTCAGTACACCTGCACAGTACCGTCACTGTCAGTACACCTGCACCGTACCGTCACTGTCAGCACACCTGCACAGTACCGTCACTGTCAGTACACCTGCACAGTACCGTCACTGTCAGTACACCTGCACAGTACCGTCACTGTCAGAATACACCTGCACAGTACCGTCACTGTCAGAATACACCTGCACAGTACCGTCACTGTCAGAATACACCTGCACAGTACCGTCACTGTCAGAATACACCTGCACAGTACCGTCACTGTCAGAATACACCTGCACAGTACCGTCACTGTCATACACCTGCACAGTACCGTCACTGTCCATACACCTGCACAGTACCGTCAGTACACCTGCACAAGCAGTAACCAAGCAATACAAACCTCGCCATATCCCCAGTGCTGCGTGCAAGCAAAAGAAAAGAATATTAACATTTAATAAACATTTGATTATTAGCAGCAGCAGCAACACAAACAGTAACACTGGCCTGCTGGCAACACACACACACCACCACATACCAGAGTATACCACACACCACATACCAGAGTATACACACCACCACATACCAGAGTATACACACCACCACATACTAGAGTATACACACACCACATACTAGAGTATACACACACCACATACTAGAGTATACACACACCACATACTAGAGTATACACACACCACATACCAGAGTATACACACACCACATACTAGAGTATACGCACACCACCAACACATCAACGCGCCCAGATGTGTACTAGTACAGATATGTGGCCACAGGCGACACAGCACCTTTGTCAACATTCAATGTACATCTATATAAAGCAAATTGTCTTCAGATAATGTTGAGCCGCACAGCCTTCACAGCCGCGGTCTTGACACGTGTGAGGGCTAGAGGGCACTTCTCCTTTCAGAAATTACTAACTTATCAAAGTATTTTACCTTAATACACATCTGTTGCAACTGGCGCCCGACTCTTCACATTCGCTGATATTATTCTTTAATAAATGATTTGAGAACACTGCTCGCTGAATCAGTATTGCAAGTAATTTAATTCGCTTCATTACAATTATTGCAAAAGCTCCCTCGCATCATGAAGTATCACCCGTCTTGCGGTTCCCACCTCTCAAGTCAATGCCTCAGACCTTCCTCCTACATGACAACACTTATACCAAATATTTGATCACACGCTCCAATATGTAGTGATTGAGACTCTGAAAATGTTCACTTTGTATCCATTTAGACCAAATGGAATTCTATTGCGTCGGAAATATAACTAAAGACCCTAACCTAACCAAGCATTCCTAGGCCTAATACACTATCTTAGGTCTAATAGAGCATATGTGCGCTATACTAAACCTAGACATTTTTAAATTAGTTTTTAAGCCTTTTTTCTCAGACTATATAAAGTTAATAGTATGAAACGTATTGGTGGTAGACTTGTCCAGATAGTTACTATAGGCACTAACGTGTTGGGGAAATGGGTTGAATATTTCATGGTGTTAGCGAGGAGGAAGAGAAGGGGACTAGGAGCAGATAGTTACCCCTACCACATGGTCACCGTCTTCTATGGTGGCAACAAACTCCCTCCTACACCTGTTGCTGTCACCACTACACGTGCACACCAGTACACGTGCACAACACTATTCTGGCCAGCGTCACAGCGCTCGACCCGCAACACCCGGACCTCACCGACATGCTCAAGGCTGCCGGACCAACCAGGTTGTAGTGGATACATGGGCCTGCGGCCCGCTCCAAGCCAACAAACGGCCTGTTGGACCAAGTTATCACAAGTGGAGCCTGGTCTCAGGCCGCGCTCGGCGAGTAGAACAACTCCCGAGACCCCCTCCAGGTATGCTGCGGGTATACCCAACCATTTGGGCGGTCGGGGATTGAACACCGAGCTGCACGAAGGGAGACCGACGCTCTACCGTCCAGCCCAAGTGGTTGGGCACCATTCCTGCCCTCCGTCCCATCCCAAATCCTTATCCTCCTCCCTTCCAAGTGTTATATAGTCGTAATAGCTTCGCACGTTCTCCTGACAGTTCCCTCCTAGACACCGGCAAGCAGCAGGACATGCTCAAGCGTCCTCCAGTGTGGCCAGGCCGCAGCAGGAG
>WNGS01116014.1:0-16705 GCA_020271785.1 Procambarus virginalis
TGGCCCTTTTGGCTACTTGTGGCCCGGTTGCGTGCCTTTTTTGGGCTCTGTCTTCGCTTCTTTGGCCGGTTTTCTTGTTCCTGCTCACTCTTTTGGCTACTTTCTTGTGCAGTAGTCTTGGTTGCCGCCTTCCCGCAGGTAGGTTGCGCGTTTTCGGCCGGCATGTCATGCGCGTGCGCCGCGGAGTTTGTTTTGGTCTGGCGGTGTGTAGTGCCGGTGTTCGTCGTCTTTTTGCTCCAGTGCTTCGCCTTTCGCTCTTCTCCCTTGCCGCGGTATGTGCCCCTTTTCGCTCCGGGGGTGTCCTGGGTTCCAGTTGTGGGGAGGCCCGAGGTTTCCCCTGTGTCATGGGTGTGGGCCGCCTTCTTCGCCTCTTCCTTGCTCTCCTGCAGGTCCGGCTCTGGCTTCTTCACCTGGCGGTGCTCCCAGGTTCTTCTGGGCTCGGTTGAGTCGTGTCACTTCGAGCCACCGTTTGCCAGGTGAGTTTCTGCGGTCTGGCGTCTTTTGGCAGGGCGCTGGATGTGGTGTTATATGCCTGTCTTTCTTTAGGTCTCTTTTGTACGACTGAGACCGTTCGCACACCAGTGTCGGTCCCCTTTTTTCACCCCTTCCTGTCCCACTCTTGTGCATGTCCATCCCATGCTAGGGTCATTCAGGGTCCCACCTTTGTTAGTGTTATGTGGTGTGGGTTTGTGGTGTTGGTTCTGTACTCGCCTGGTAGGGCTTCTGGCTGTGCTTGCAAGGTTTATGCGCTCTGGCTTTTGGGTCCCGCCTATCTGGTAGAACTTGCGGGATAGTACCAGTGGAGTGCAGTGGTGCCATAGGCACACTCGGGGAACACTGTATATCCATCAGAGGTCTGCAGTTGTTACACGACCTCCTTGCGAGCATACGCCTTCTCGCTGGTACCTTATCTTGAGGTTAACTTGAGGTGCTTCCGGGGCTTAGCGTCCCCGCGGCCGGTCATCGACCAGGCCTCCTGGACTGGTCATGCTGGCTGTTGGACATGGCTGCTTGCTGCCCGACGTATGAGTCACAGCCTGGTTGATCGGGTATCCTTGGAGGTGCTGATCCGGTTCTCTCTTGCACCAACCCGTCACCGCATCTTTATTACGTCAATATTGACTTCTTCGTTCCGTGCATAGGTGCCATACTAAACATAATGGTTTCCCTTAAAAACTTCGTGGAAAACACCGACCTTACCTGACCTACTTAGTAGGTTACAATAAGCATCTTATGGTTTCGTAATTACAATTGTTACTTAACCTATTATCGGTATGCCACTGAACTCTGTGAGGGGATTGCAAGTTATGCCCCTATGGTACGGTCTGTGGACTTTCGGGGCACACTAGCTTGCCTTCGACTTAGTTATGGCCCATCCTGGTTGTGGGGAGTCTGTGGGCCTGCAGGCCGCCCCATGCGTCTTCCTGGTGGGCCTCCCTTTGGCCGGTCTAGCCTGGCCTCGGGCCGGGCTTGGGGTGTACATGAGCTCCCGGTTCCCCATCCAGCCGGTTTTGAGCGGGGTTTCTCCGCCGTCGGTCGCCTGGTAGGCGGGTTCCTGGGCCTGCTGGGTTCTGTCGTGTCTCAGTGGGCCCTGTCTGGGGTCTATCTGCTCCGTTCTCTGCCTTTGCCGGAGCGAGTTGCTCTTTACCTGTGGCATGTTGCGGTGGTGTATACTCCCCTAGTTGTGCTTGCGGGGTTGAGCTCTGGCTCTTTGGTCCCGCCTCTCAAACGTCAATCTTATAACAGGTGTACGGTTTCCTGAGCCTATTGGGCTCTTATCGTATCTACACTTGAAACTGTGTTTGGAGTCAGCCTCCACCACATCGCTTCCTAATGCATTCCATTTGTCAACCACTCTGACACTAAAGTTCTTTCTACTGTCTCTGTGGCTCATTTGGGCATTCGGTTTCCACCTGCGTCCCCTAGGGCGTGTGCCCCTTGTGTTAAACAGCCTGTCTTTATCCACCAGGTTGTATGTTGCTACTACTGCGCGTGTGCATTAGTACCGTGTTTCGCAGTGGCGTGTCCTTACTCCTGGGGTTTTTTATGCTTCTGCTCTTTCGTCCTGCCTCACCCCAGTCGTTTTCCTGGCATCTCCTTTGGTCAGTTTTGCCTGCACTTGCTGCTATGTTGGGGGACGTGGTCGGTTTCCACCACTTCATTGTTTGTGTGTTCCCTTGTTTTCCTCCTCTGCCACAGGGGTGTTCTGCGTGTGTTCCTTGGCTTCTTGGGCTTTTTTCGGCCTGTGTCCTGTGGTGTGCTTCTTTGTCTCGGTCTGTTGCTGTTGCTCGTACCTCTTGGTTCGGGTAGGGTTCTGGCGGCAACCCTTCCGCCTTCTTTGGTTTCCTTGCTTGCCCTGCCACTTGGTTTTTTGGGGTCTTGCGATGTCTCGCGTCGGACCCGTCATTTGTTCTCCTGGCGGGTTTGCTTGCTTTGGGATTTGTCTGTTCGGCAGACGTTCCATCTCCTTGTACCACCTGAGTTCGGTGGTCGCGCCCGAGATCTTCTTGCGGCTCCGCCTTTTCCTGGGCTCGGAGGGGCCTTGTCGGGGCTGCTTCCGTCTGCCTCGTGGTCTCGCCTCCGGCTGGTGGTCGGTGTCCCACCTGCGTGTTTCTCTTGGCGGCAGTATGGGGTGTTTTGGCGGTCCTTCCTTTTCCTGTACCTTCTTAGGTGGTTCCTCTTGTTAGCGTCGGCCTGGTTTTTTGGTGGGGGTTGGGGGCCGTCGTCGTGCCACATACTGTCGCCTCTCTCTTTTTGTGCGGCGCTGGCGGAGTCGCTTTGGCTTGCTTTCGGTCTTGTTTCTACACCGCTTAGTAAGCTGTCTTGTGCTTCGTTTCCCCTCCGGCCTGTTCGTGCGCCGCTTGCACCATCCTGGTTTCTGGTCAGCGTGCTCTGTCTTCTCCTCGGTTGGTAGTGCCTCTTCGGTTCCGGTTTGTTTTTCGTCGGCTCTTTTCCTTTTGGGCATTTGCCTCTGGGGGTCGGGTCGCTGTGTTTTCCTGCTCCTTTGGTTTTAGCGTTTTGGTTGTTTGGGTGGTGTCCGCCTCCCGGTTCCGTCCCTTTGATCTTCCTCTGTGGGTAGTTAGCTCCGGGGAGCCGACGGGGCTCCCCCCAGAAAACCAGCGTTGAATGTAATGAAACGCCATTTTCTGGGTGAGTCCCGGAGGCTCCCCGGCAACCCTCCCTCCCTCCGGTCGGCGGTTTTTCGCGTGTCTTGACATCCAGCCTCAGAACTGATGGGTGGATAGCCGGCGTGGGAGGTCTGGGGCTCCACCTTCCCCCTCCCGGGGAGGGGGGAGCTGCGCAGACAGCGGCGCGGTGACGTGTGACGTCACACTAGTTTGCTTGTTTTTCTGTTTGGGAGTTCTATCCACTAGTTCGGATTTTGGTAGCAATTTTAACCAGAATAGGGGTTTGTTTTGGGGCGCTTACCTTTCTGGGTGCCTGTCCCGGTCGATGGCAGACATAGAATGCTTCCAACCACACGGGGGCTTCTATAGGCCATTGCTCCCCGTGCCTCTCTGAGGGGGCCCGGTTCTGGCCGTGGTCTCCGGTAGGCCTAAGAACTCCATACACATGACTGATGCCAAAGTCTGAAATTAGCATATCAGCCTGGGATAGCTCCGGGGAGCCTCCGGGACTCACCCAGAAAATGGCGTTTCATTACATTCAACGCTGGTTTTTTTACCACACATGGCTGTAATGAGAGAATAAAAAACAACTCCTTTACAGATAGTTTTTAACTGTAGCTCTAAATCTGGACCCCAAGGAACCAGTCTAAATGATTGTTTGCCAACAGGTCCAAGTCTAACTCAGAAATTGTATGACATACTGTTGAGGTTTAGACTTAACAAATATGCGTATTCAGCAGATATTAGTAAGGCCTTTCTAAGAGTCGGCTTGCAGGAAGAAGATAGAGGCTTCACTAAGTTTCTATGGGTAGAGAACCCAGAAGATATCAATAGTCCTATAGTGACTTTCAGATTCTCCTCAGTTCTTTTTGGCGCGACTTCAAGTCCATTTCTGTTGCAAGCAACTCTAGATACTCATCTGAAGAAATCATCAAGTCCCTATAAGGCTGAAATCAGTCAGAATCTATATGTAGATAATTTTCAAGGGACAGTTAACAGTACTACTGAACTGTTACAATTATATCAAGAGGCCAACAAGGAGCTACAAGGTGCTAACATGCCACTACAATCTTGGGCCTCTAATAATGCATCACTGAATAATCAAATAGCAAGAGATTACCCTGAATATCACGTACCAGAATCACAAAAGGTGTTAGGTATGGAGTGGGATCTAATCTCGGACACAATTTCAATCAAATCTGTACCAGTAAATTACTGCATTGCCACAAAAAGGGATTTGCTTTCACAAGTTAGCAAAGTATTCGACCCACTTGGTCTACTAAATCCTTTAACTATCAAGTGGCGTTTATTGGTGCAAGAAGCTTGGAAGACTAAAGTTGGTTGGGATGATCCACTACCACTCCAGTTACAAAGAGCTTGGATGGAAGTAGCTCAAGAACAAACTTTAGTCGAAAAGATAATCTTTCCAAGACACATAGTCGAGGAAAATGATGAAGTATCACTACATGTATTCGCAGACTCGTCAGCCAAAGCTTTTGGAGCTTGTGCTTACTTAGTGGCTTCTAATTAATCATATCTCATCACCTCTAAGGCCAGAGTCGCTCCATTAAAAAAAGAGGACTTTGCCTCAGATGGAACTAACAGCACTGCTAATTGGCACATCCTTAGCTGTGCATATCAAACAAGTCTTGTCTACCATGAACATCAAAGATGTCATTATATGGTCTGACAATGAAGCTGTTTTACAATGGGTACGAAACGACAACTGTCCGACTCCCTATGTAAAAAATCACGTCTCGGAAATTAAAGAAATTTCCGCAGGCTTTCAATTGTTGCATGTACCAACAAAAGAAAATCCAGCTTATCTTTTATCAAGAGGTATGACGTTTAAACAGTTTGCAAAGGCAGATATTTGGTTTCATGGACCTCGACGGTTAGTGAATGGTAGTTGGCCTGAACAAAAGCTACACATCATCACGACACAAACCATAACTACCACCAGACAGCAAGCTCAAATATCAGTCTTGGATTGTACTCGTTACTCCTCGCACATCAAATTAATCAATGTAACACAGAACGTATTTCAATATCTCAGGAAAAGAGGTATAAAATACACTTTTCCAGATGCACTTATCTATCGGGTAAGACAAGCCCAGAGAGAAACTTCTGGGAATAACTATGAAAAACTTCCGCATAAGTTAAAACACAATCTCGGTTTGTGGATAGACCAAGAAAATCACAACATTCTGCGTTGTGGAGGGAGACTTAAACACGCAGATGTCAATCTAGATACCGTGCATCCATGGCTTTTACCAAAAAATCATTGGATCACAAAGTTGATTGTGTTACATGCACATCAAATCATCAAACATGGAGGAGTGTTAGACACACTCACACAAATCAGACAGCAGTACTGGATTCCTCAGGGAAGACAGTCAGTCAAATCAATCTTGAAAAATTGCATGATATGCCGAAGCTGGAGAAGCATGTCTACGGGAAATCTGTTCCCATCCTGCAGTTACTTCCACACTGGAACAGCGTCATTGCAGATGGAAATTTATCCCTCTGAGAGCCCCATGGCATGGAGGATTTTATGAACGGTTAATAGGAACTGTCAAAAGATCCTTGAGAAAATCTCAACACTGTCAAAAAATAAATCTTCAAGAACTCCAGACAGTTTTCACGGAAATAGAATCAAGGGTGAATAACCGGCCGTTGACTTACTTGTCTGATGATCCTACTCAACATGAGCCATTAAGTCCTGCACACCTAATGTATGGAAGACTTCTGACTCCAGTACCATCTCTAGTGGATGATGAGATCAGAGATCCCTCATATGTGGGTCAGAGCGAGTTGGTTCAGGGGTATAAGCATCTGTCCAGCATAATCCAAAAATGGAATGATGTTTGGACAAAAGAATACCTTACATCTCTACGAGAACATCACTATGGGGCCAATGTCCCACATAAAATATCTAATCTCCAACCTGGCGATACTATCTTGGTAGACAGTGATGGCCCTAGGGCTGTCTGGCCATTAGGTAAAGTTGTCTCAGTCCATCCAGATAGCCAGGGGATTCTGAAAATAGTCAACATCCTGTCTAAAGTAACAACTTCCCTAAAGACATTGGACAAACTCATCCACATGAAATCAGTGAGCCAGCTGCAGTTAGATCCTGAGAGACCTCAAGACACTAACTCCACTTGACCCACAGACTCCTAACAGACACAATTGTCCACAAAGGACAGCCGCACAAAAGTGCAAGCAAAATTTGCACTTGTATTATCAATCCGATGGAGAGTAAATAAATACATAGGGTTACTACTGTCCTTAGTATAGGACTGTGCCAGTTCTCTCCCTCTGGAAGATGTGGGAAATTTTTACCCACTATATCTAATAATCATCTAAGAAATGTATTATTTCTATATCATATCTATATCAAATCAAAATTGTATCAAAAAATCATATCAGAATCACAATAGATTCATTATACAGCTTGATCCTAGATGATAATGCTACTATGATCACGTACGCCATAGGGCCTAAAGATGTCTACGTGACTTTGTGCATGATCTCTCATGGATCCAGAAGCTTCTACCCAGCAAACACAGAACGTTTGTGAACGTTTTTAAATGGTGCCACAAAGGTAATACTCTAACATTTGACATAAATACGTATATCTGACGTTCTTAAAACCACTAGATATAACTAAAAACATGTATTCTTGAGACACGGTTTTTTAAGATTTATGTAAAAATTTAAAAATAATAGTGAATGCTATGGAATTATAATGTTTTCTTGCTTTATATATAAAAATAAAAAAATTTCAGTCAACATTTCGTTTTTTTTGTTTACTTTATGTAAACCTATCCAATTTACGTTCTTATAACATAAATATAACATTTATATGTCGTCAATATAACGTTATTTACACGACATCGTTACGTTATTATAATGTTATATTAACGTATAATTCCTGTATAAAAACAAATATATATTGAGCTTATATTTTAAACCTTGTAAAATTGTCGTAAAACTTGGAATAAGACAGTAAGCATGCTTTATTTATGAAAATATAGAAACAAATCAACAAAATCATAAACCACATGTCACCCCTATATATAATTCTTTAGTTGTCTTTCCAGAGAATGTAATTTAAGCTTTGACAATCTTTCTTCAAATGACAGGTTTCTAATTTGGGGTATTAACTTTGTTATTCTTTACTGGAAGCATTCTAGTAAATTTTGAACCTTAAATTTTGAAATTAAAATAAATTGAACCCCATGCACAGATACCATAATTAAGATAGGGATAGATTAGTGCATGATATAGAGAGATGAGACCAGAGTTAGGTACATAATATCTGATTTTGGAGAGTATCCCAACTGTTTTAGCGATTTTCTTAGTTATGTGTTGTATGTGGGTACTGAAGTTTAGTCTCTTGTCTAGGAATAGGCCAAAAAACTTTCCATCTTTTTTATTGCTAATGTTTACATTATCTATCTGAAGCTGAATTGCATTTGTAGATGTGCTTCCAAATAAGATGTATAGTAGGTCTTTGCTATGTTAATTGTTAGCTTGTTGGTTGACATCCATATGTGGACTTTTTTTAGTTCATTATTAACAGCATTATTTAATGTATGTGGGTTGGGGTTAGAGTAGATGAGGGTAGTATCATCAGCAAACAAAATAGGTTTCAGAATGTTAGAGACATTAGGCAGATCATTGATGTATATAAGAAATAGGAGAGGTCCCAAGATGTTGCCCTGTGGCACTCCAACGGTTATTGGTAGAATGGGAGAGGTTATATTATTGATGGCTACACATTGGTGTCTATCACTAAGATAGGATTGGATATAGTCCAGTGCATGGCCTCGGATTCCATAATGATGGAGTTTAAGTAAGAGGTAATTGTGATTAACAGTATCAAAGGCCTTTCTCAGGTCAATGAAGAGTCCAATCGGAAACTCATTTTTGTCAAGGGCAGAGTAAATTATATCAAGGAGACTAATAATTGCATCGTTGGTACTCTTTTAGGAGCGGAAGCCAAACTGACAGGGGCTAAGAATGTCGAATTTTACGAGATAGGAGTAGAGCTGTTTGTAGATAATTTTTTCAAATATTTTTGATAGTATGGGTAGGTTTGATATTGGTCTATAATTGTTTATGTTTGCCGGATTACCTCCTTTATGAACTGGCGTTACTCTTGCTTTTTTAAGGATATCAGAGAAGGAATGACACTCAAGGGATTTGTTGAACAGCAGAGCTATAGGTGGCGCAATGGCATGGGAGGCGCTCTTGTATACAATGGACTGAGCTTTGCATACAATGGAGCTTTGGTTTTTAGTGAGTGTATGATGGACACAACATCTGTCGGGCTGACTGGTGAAAGGAGAAGAGAGTTTGGATAGCTGCCTGAGAGATATATGTGTTGATATGTGTCTGAGTCTGTGGGATTTTACTGGCAAGGTTAGCACCAACCGATGAAAAGAAGCTATTAAATTCATTTGCCATTTCTAAGTCAGTTGACGGTGTAAAGCCATCCTTAGAGAGTGTTATCTGGTTGTGGGAGTGTTGTTTAGTTCCTAGGATATTAGAGATGGTATTCCATGTGATTTTCATGTTGCCTTTTGCTTCTAACTCTATCGTCATTACCTATCCTCTAAACCTTACATTTGTCAGAATTAAACGGCCTCCGCCAATCATTTGACCATATATCAGTACCCAATTTAGATCGTTTGATCGATCAATTTAGACCTCCTTGTATCATATATCATCATACATGATGATATAATGATACACACTATTGGGTATGCTGATGATATAATTATACACACTACTTGTTATGCTAACATGCAGAACACTCTTAACTCTGTATTAGTCTCATGTCAGGACTTAGGTTTAGTCATATCTCAGCAGAGGAAACAAAGATACTATAAACGGGTGTCCACCCAGGCAGGGAGGAGCTGTTCACAAGATGCAACTGTATGATATGGCTCCCAGCTTGACTATGCTAACAGATTCAAATACCTTGGCCTTGTATTGTCCTGTTGTATTTCTGACTCTGTCGTCAGTATAAAGAGAGGCTCCATAAGCCCTCTCTTGGAGATGATGTAGGTTATCACTCAGGCTATGGTGCCAATGTCACAATTGTCAAAATGATGTACCTTGCATACATCAAATCTTTAGTGGATTATGCTGCACCTCTGCTTGCCTTGATGACTGAAAGAAAGCTTAAAGGGCTTGAAAACTTGCAGAACGAAGCCTTGAAGATAATCCTTGGATGCCTCTAGTACCACAAAGATACTTAACATGAGGAAGGAACTTAATATTAACTTAATAATAGAATATGAGTGTACTGCATTACTCCTTGTATTGTACTGCATTACTCCTTGTAATGATCCTCATATTGTGCTTCAGTAATCCAATGTATAACCCTGAGATGTTTTCCTAATTGTATTTAGGATTCCTTGTTCATTATTGTATTGTGTATTGTTATTATTGTGTATTGTTCTGATCTGCTTTTGTGTCGAAAATTCTTGCATCGTACCTGTAATTTTTTTTTTGACAATTTTACTGTAATTATCCTGCTTAAAATCATCTGTACTTGTAAAGTAAAGCTGTAATGTACCTGTTAAACACTTTTTATCAATTTTACTCCTAATTATTTCTCTAAAACTTTGTTTGTTTAAGGATTTGCTCAAAGATTTTTTTAAGGACTTGCCCGAAATGCTATATATATCTAGTGGCTTTACAAGATTGTAATTCCAACTTAAACTCTATGTTGTCTCTTAACCCCCAATGTACGTTCTTGTATATATGTAAATAAATAAAATAAATAAATAAAGAAATAACTAGGGATCGAGGCTTTAATGCGCAGTACGTGCTTCCCTCACCTGTGACGTCACAGCGCCATCTGACGACACCATAAACACAGGCGGCCATTTTATGTTCCACCAAGATTAAAATTTTGTTTTTTTAAATTTTGCCCCGAGTGTCGAGTTTATTGGGCAGCGCCCAATGTGTTCGCAATAGAATATTCTACAAGAACATATGTATAAAATGTCACACAAGGATGCGTTAGACTGGCCGCAAATAAACAACTATACATAGATCACTAGCCGTGAGCTCCAAACAGCGACGAAATGTTTCTATTCTTTTCAGGGTTGTAAACTCCACACTTATTCTACAGCGTTAAATTTGGTATCACTGAAATCGCAATAAAATTTCCTACACGTACATATGCATATAAATGTAGAATCATGATCGCGCCCATCCTCAAGAGTGTGGGAAGTGGGTGACGTGTTACCCGTTACCGCACATCAACGAAATTAGTATTGAAAAGTTTCTTCTTTTCACTGTCCTGACCTTAATTTTCAAAGTACATATTTCATTTTTGTGCCAATGTGTTCGCAATAAAATGTTCTACAAGGACATATGTATAAAATGTCACACAAGGATGCGTTAGACCGGTAACAAACAAAAAAACCTACGTCGATTAATTACACTCGTCGTGTCAATAATATAATAGTCTTACCACGAAAATCCAATACAATGACGTTTTCTCTATGGTATGTGACTATTAGAGAAAACAAAAATTGTATGGCAAACATGTTCATAATATCTCCAAGTCATTGCAAATAGACATGTTATCTTGAGTGAGCTTGCAAGAATGAATATTGGTTGTCGGCTTCTTTGTTGGATCAGGGGTTACTTATCCAACAGGAAGTCATCTGTATTTTTCCAGGGGCATAGGAGTGTAACAAGAGACTTTGAACTAGGTACCCCGCAGGGAGGTGTCCTCAATCCTACCTATAATAATAATAATATGTTTATTCAGGAAAGGTACATACATAGAGAGATTTTACATAAGTGGATCAATTTATAGATAGAGCTAGTACATACAATGCCTAAAGCCACTATTACGCAATGCGTTTCGGGCAAGAAAACATTAATATCTAAAACTTAATACTAATTGGACAAAAAGAATAAAATGTTTTGAGAATAGATACAATAAAAGGTACAAAAAAAAAAAAAAAAAGGGGGGAACATGACTGAAAAGCAGCACAAATACAATATGTAGACAAACAGCGTTGAATAAAAAAAAATAAGACATGGGTTGACAATAGAGGGGTAAGGTAGGTTACAGGGAGTTTATCAGGTAGTGTTTAGTTTTAATCTTAAACTGGTTGAGAGAGGTACAGTCTTTAACATGGTTGGGAAGGTCATTCCACATTCTGGGTCCCTTGATTTGTAGAGCATTTCTAGTTTGGTTAAGTCGTACTCTTGGAATATCAAAACTGTATTTATTTCTGGTGTGGTGCTCATGGGTTCTGTTACAGCTTTCAATGAAGCTTTTGAGGTCAGGATTGGCATTACAGTTCAGCGTTTTATATATGTATAATACACATGAGAGAATGTGCAGTGACTTAATATCTAACATATTGAGAGATTTGAGTAGGGGTACCGAGTGATGTCTGGGGCCAGAGTTGGATATTGTCCTAATAGCAGCTTTGTGTTGAGTAATTAGAGGACGTAAATGATTTTGGGTAGTAGAACCCCAAGCACAAATACCATAGTTGAGATATGGATAGATGAGGGAGTAATAGAGAGTCACCAGGGCAGGGCGGGGTACATAATATCTGATCTTAGAAAGAATGCCAACAGTTTTTGAAACTTTTTTTGATATATTTAGAATGTGTCCCTGGAAATTAAGCTTGTGATCAATGAGAACGCCAAGGAATTTGCCATCTAATTTGTTACAAATTTGGGTATTGTTAATCTCGAGATTTATTTGGTTAGAGGATTTATTGCCAAACAGAATATAGAAAGTTTTGTCAATGTTAAGGGTGAGTTTGTTGGCAGTTAGCCAAAGATGGACTTTATTAAGCTCGGTATTTACTGTGGCATTTAGAGCAAGGGGGTCAGGACTGGAGTAAATGAAGGTTGTGTCATCAGCAAATAGAATTGGTCTAAGGTGTTGGGAGGCATTTGGAAGGTCATTAATGTAGATGAGAAAGAGGAGAGGGCCAAGTATACTGCCCTGAGGAACACCAATGTTGATGGGTAGGGTAGGAGAAATTGAATTGTTCACAGAAACATACTGGAGTCTGTCAGTAAGGTAAGATTTGAGGTATTGCAGGGAGAGTCCTCTGACTCCATAATGATGTAATTTAAGAAGAAGGTTTTGGTGGTTCACAGTGTCAAAAGCCTTACGCAGGTCCACAAATAACCCAACAGGGAACTCATTTTTATCAAGAGCTGCATGAATTAAGTTAATCATACTAATAAGTGCATCGTTAGTGCTTTTTTTAGGTCTGAAGCCATATTGACAAGAGCTAAGTATATTGTGCTTGGCTAGATAAGAGTAAAGCTGCTTGTAGATTAGTTTTTCAAAATTTTTGATAAGTTAGGCAGGATTGAAATCGGTCTGTAGTTGTTAATTTTAACAACTACAATTATTGTAGTTGTTATTAGTTTTTAATTATGGTTTTTACCCTGTACGGTATTGTTCCCTATTTTTTTATTCCCATCATTTCATTTTCAAATTTCTTAAGAACTCTTCAAAGTGATTTCCCCACACTTTAATAATAATGCAGGCATGCAGTATATTTTGTTGAACGCTGCAGTATGAGTGTAGAAAATTTAAATTTACATTTAGTGTTCATTGAACGTTGTAAATATCTGTGCAAAACAAAAAGGCGAGAAATGACAAAAACTATTCCTTCCTGTATTTGCATGGAGACAATCTTCAATGTTCTGGTTTAATAACCATCTTTAGTAGGGTTAATGGTAGTCTTCCACCATTTTACAGCGGGTGTCTCCAGGGGTTGGCGGGAGTTCACATATATGCTGTATCCACAGTCTAGAGCTATTGCTCTAGAAAAATTCCCAAAAATGTCCATTCTTAATTGGTGTAGTGTATATCAATATGATTTTCTTTCTACGTTCGTTCACTACAAGTTAATAACAGTTCGGCTTTAACCTAGCGCATGCGAGATAAAAATATATAGCATATATCCTTATTTGTTTAGGAATAAAGCCTGGTGAGGACTCTTAGCTTACCATGGACATACCTCTTCAGCTGAAGTTGTGGTGGCAATGTTGTGGACTTTGCTGGATCTCTCTCTCTCTCTCTCTCTCTCTCTCTCTCTCTCTCTCTCTCTCTCGATCTCTCTCTCTCTCGATCTCTCTCTCTCTCGATCTCTCTCTCTCTCTCGATCTCTCTCTCTCTCTCTCTCTCGATCTCTCTCTCTCTCGATCTCTCTCTCTCGATCTCTCGATCTCTCTCTCTCGATCTTTCTCTCGATCTCTCTCTCTCTCGATCTCGATCTTTTCTCTCGATCTCTCTCTCTCTCTCTCTCTCTCGATCTTCTCTCTCTCTCTCTCTCGATCTCTCTCTCGATCTCTCTCTCTCTCGATCTCTCTCTCTCTCGATCTCTCTCTCTCTCGATCTCTCTCTCTCTCTCTCTCTCTCTCTCTCTCGATCTCTCGATCTCTCTCTCTCTCTCTCGATCTCTCTCTCGATCTCTCTCGATCTCTCTCGATCTCTCTCGATCTCTCTCTCGATCTCTCTCTCGATCTCTCTCTCGATCTCTCTCGATCTCTCTCGATCTCTCTGTTACTACCTCCAGGACTATATCAAAATGATGAGGCACTAGCTCATTCTTCCTCCTCACTCCCAGACCATACTCATATTTTAATTGTGGTCTACAGCTATCCTGTGCACTCGTGGCCAGGTGTACCAAGTGTGTGGTGACAGCTGTTCTCACACCTGCCTGGATCTGACCACAAACACTGACTGTGATACGAAATGTGTAGAAGGCTGCAACTGCCCGGCCGGATACACCCTGGATAATGATGACATTTGTGTTCCTGTAAGCGAGTGCCCCTGTGTGTATGAGGGAGATGAATACAAACCCGGATATGAAATGCAGCAGCTACAGGCGGATGGGTCTTCTCTAAGTTGGTTAGTTTCATGCCTGTGTGTTTACAGGTCACTATTGCAAGCTTACAGTGATAACAGTATTATTCACATTGTGTTTTACAATGTTTTAATGTAATATTTAATTAGGTGCTTGTGTTTGATGATGTGTATATTTTCAGTGAGTGCAACAATACGCGCTGGACATGCAGGTCAGATATTTGGGTGGTGACAGAAGTCCTCAAGTTGTGTGCAGTGAGGAGGAGCATAAAGTCTACAGCAAGTGCCTTCCAGAAAACGAGATTACCTGCCAGGTAATACATAATGAGGAGTTTTGTAATTATTTTTTCTATCAAAGACTAAGAGTAAATGGCATCTTTAGTTTCGCATTACTCTTCTAATGTAGTTTCGAAGGTGAAACAGCTGCTGTAGCTTAATCATCTTCTTTAGTTGTTGCTATGTGCAACAATCAAATTTATATATATATATATATATATATATATATATATATAGATATATATATATATATATATATATATATATAGTTTAAAAGTACACAGTTTAAATACATACATACAGTATGTATGTATTTTAAACATACATACCAGTTCAAAAATCTTTCGATTTTTGAACTGTTTGTATAGAATGTATCACAATCTTTGCAAGGTATTTTGTAAAGGACAGTTATCACTACGAGGGCTGTGTCTTACTAATAATTTTCCAACCGTATTGTCATAATTAAATACATGTGTATCAAAAGTTTCAAGGCCTTGACAATATTTCAACACCAGAACAAATATGGTAAAATTAAAAATAAAATTTGGCAAATTTTCTCAGTATATATTTTGTTAAATATTTTCGTTGAGCTTCGTTATGGCAAACTTAAAAATAATGAAGCTTAGTAGACAAGAAAGGTTAAGACCAATAAATCAGTATTCTCAAACTTTTCCTCGTATATATTTTCTTATCTCTCTCCCCACACCCCTTCCCTCCCTCCCTCCCTCCCTCCCTCCCTCCTCCGTCCGTCCGTCCGTCCGTCTGTCAGACAGACAGTGTGTGTGTGTGTGTGTGTGTACGTACACTCACCTAGTACTCACCTGTGTACTCACCTATTTGTGCTTGCGGAGTTGAGCTCTGGCTCTTTGGTCCCTCCTCTCACTGTCAATCAACTGGTTTACAGGTTCCTGAGCCTACTGGGCTCTATCACATCTACATTTGAAACTGTGTATGGAGTCGGCCTCCACACTCACTGCCTAATGCATTCCATCTGTTAACCACTCTGACACTGAAAATATACTTTCTAATGTCTCTGTGGCTCATCTGGGTACTAAGTTTCCACGTGTGTTCCCTTGTTCGTGTTTCACCTGTGCTAAATAGTTTGTCTTTGTCCAACCTGTCAATTCCCCTGAGAAATTTTGTAGGTGGTTATCATGTCTCTCCTTATTCTTCTGTCTTCCAGGGACGTGAGGATTAGCTCCCTTAGCCTTTCCTCGAAGCTCATACCTCTCAGTTCTGGGACTAGTCTGGTGCCATACCTCTAAATCTTTCTAACTTTCTGTTGTGTTTAACTAGATATGGACTCTAGGATGCATACTCCAGGACTGGTCTGACATAAGTGGTATACAGGGTCTTGAACAAATCCTTACACAAGTTCCTAAAGGCAGTTTTCTTATGCTGGTCAATCTAGCATATGCCGTTTATGATATCCTTTTGATGTGGGGTTCTTGGGACATGTTCGGTGTGATATCAACCCCCTAGATCTCTCTCTATTTGTGTGTGTGTTTTGATTTCTCTATTTCATTTTGCTTCATAAGCAGTGAGGTAGAGTTGTGCTGTGAGGTGGTGGTGTGTTACCCACTAGTGTCAAGTGGTCAAGATACAGCATGAGTCGTAGACGTGTAAGACGTGTTGATGTTACAGACGATGCACATGAGTGTTGTGGCCGAGGGAGGTAAGTGCCGCTCCGGGTGTGCCTGTGCCACTGGTTACGTCAGGGACCCCAACTGACACTTGCATCCTCCGCCGACTGCCCTTGTCACCACGGTGGCCGCTCTTATCAAGTCAATTCCACCATCTCTCAAGACTGCAACACCTGGTAAGGCTCTTAACTTCCTTGGGGTTATGGGGCTTAAGACCTATTAACATCTAGAGGGATATTAAACCACCACAATAGCTTACTGACAAGTAAACAAGAATGCTTTAGTCCTGAGAAATGTTCAAGAGTAAACTCGCAGTGTACATACACCCGAAGACAGTTCCGAGTGTACATGATCATGTGTGTTCTTCTCTACCTTTCTTGAATATATATTTTGACGGAAGTAAGGTTATTATTAAGCAGAAATGAATAAGGTCACTTTTTACTTGACAATTTACTTGGCAGTATTAGCAAAAAAGGTATATTTGTCTAAGCTTTAACTCAGTCAAGTTGTTGGTATTATGGTCTTGAAAAGCTGTGACACTGATGCAAATAGTTCTTGCCAAAGTTGACCATTATTCTGTAATTATGGCCCTCAAATTCACCCTCTTCCTCCCTGGTCACTCCTGCCAGTTTTATCTCCACCTAGTTGAGGTAAATGAAAAAGTTTTACTTCAGTTTTCAGCTATACTCTAATTTGCATTTTTATGCTTCTGGGTAAAAATGTTTTTTTTTCATGTTTTCTTTTGTACGAAGACTTGTGCAAAGTATGTGATG
>WNGS01116029.1:16172-33437 GCA_020271785.1 Procambarus virginalis
CCCTCCTCACTCTGAGGTACTCATTTCTGGCCCTCTGGTATCTCTCTCTGCTCTTTGGTGTTCTGTTATTTCTGTAGTTTCTCGATGTTCTTTTACTCAGTTGCTTCGCTACCTTGCATTCCTGGTGGAACCATGGGTTTTTCTGTTGTTTCTCGTTTTTCTCCTTTTGGACGGGGATAAACCTGTCTGCAGCTTCCTGGCACTTCTGGGTGACAAAATCCATCATGACCTGCACATTCTTGTCTCTAAGTTCTGTTTCCCATGGTATTCCCTGAGGAAGCTCCGCATCTCGTCATATTTTCCTCTTTGGTAATTCAGTCTTTTTCCCTCCACTCCCGTCCTTGGATAGGTTATCCCTACCTCCACCAAGTACTCAATGGTTAGTACACTGTGGTCACTCATTTCTATGGGAGCTTAAACTTTGACTTCCCTTATTTCTGACTCATTCAGGGTGAATATCAAATCGAGTCTAGCTGGTTCATCATTGCCTCTCACTCTTGTGGGTTCCTTGACATGCTGGCTCAGAAAATTCCTTGTTGCCACTTCCAAGAGTTTAGCTCTCCACGTATCTGCACCACCATGTGGGTCCCCATTCTCCCAGTCTATCTTTCCACGGTTGAAATCGCCCATGATTAAGAGTCTTGAGCCATTCCTGCAGGCGACTGAAGCTGCTCTCTCTCTATTATACTAATGGTTGCCACGTTGTTCCTATCAAACTCCTGTCTAGGTCTTCTGTCATTTAGGGGAGGGTTGTAAATGACTGCCACTATTATCTTAGGTCCACCCATTGTTATAGTTCCTGTTATGTAATCTCTGAATCCGTCACAGCCCGGAATTTCCATCTCATCAAAACTCCAGTCCTTAATTATCAGCAGGGCCACTCCTCCACCTCCTCTCCCTTCCCTCTCTTTCCTTACTATATAGTAGTCCTTTGGAAACACAGCATTTGTTATGACTCCTGACAATTTTGTTTCCGTTAGTCCTATTACATCAGGGTTTTCTTCTTGCACCCTTTCTGCCAGTTCACTTGCTTTATTGGTAATCCCATCAATGTTTGAGTACATTACCTTGAAGCTCACTTTCTTATATCCAAATTCACCCTCACTCCCCACAAGTGTAGGAAGTTGTTCTATGGTCATTGCTACTTCGGTAGGCTCCTCCTCCGTGAGGTAGATTCCAGGGGTTCAAGGGGAAGTGGAATGGGGGATGGAGGGCTTAGGTCTTCCTCAGGCCTGCTTGGGGCAGGAAGAAGTCCTGGGGGTGAGGGAGCAGGGATTGCTTGGGGAAAGGGCATGCCCTCTTGCGGTGTAGTTGACAGGGGTTTGGAGGGAGATGGAGTGGGGGATAGAGGGCTTTGGTCTTGCTCAGGCCTGCTTGGGGCAGGGAGAAGACCAGGGCTGGGAAAGCAGGGGCTACATGGGGTAAGGGGAGGGGAAGGATTTGGGTTTCATGATGGGCATTGTGCAGAGGCAAGGAAGGGTTTGTGCTGGGGGGTAGGAAGGGCCTTATTGGGTGGTGGGCTGGGGTGTTGCATTCCCCCCTGGGGTTTCTGGGTTGCTGGATTGGGGCTCCCCACTCCCCTCTCGGATTGCTGGGTTGGAGGCTGAGGTTCCCTGGCTCCCTTCCCTCTCCTTGCGCCTTTTCCTTGCATCTGCTGCCCTTACCCTCTCGTCTCTGGTCATGTCCCTCTGAACATATACCTCTTTGTAGTTCCTTGCATACCTCAGTTTGCTCTTCTTTACTAGGATGTTTACATGCATGTGAATGCATGTGTGTGTATATATGTATGTATATGTGTGTGTGTGTATGTATATGTATGGGTATAAAGTATACATGGAAGCTGATCAGAATTACATTTCACCTTTGTAAATGTACATTAATGACACAATGTAAAAGACACATCGAACACTTTATGTAGGGCATACATAAATCTGTGTATCTATGTATTTACGTATGTAGGTTAGCTTAGCATTTTAAAAGCACCGACTCACCTTCTGTGGTTGATTGTTCAATAAACCCTTGAAATAAATGTTTAACACATCTCTAACCCTGTCCATGGAGGACAGAAGATAATGCATATATGCTGGTTAGCATTGTAAATGTGTGGCCACGTCTGTGGTAGAAAATAATAATAATAAAAAAAATGCATATTGGGGGAGGCGACTATGTGAATCCCTTTATAAAGGACCGGTAGCAGTTGGTTAATCCTATAAATCTTTCCACGTCTTTGGATGACCTAGGAATCTGCCATCTCACCACAGCATCTATCGCCTCTTGTCCCAGTTCTAAACCCGTCCACCTAACCACTCTGCCCAGGAACTCGACACGCTTCTTGAAGAGAGCACATTTTTGTGGTTTTAGGTGTAAGCCATACGTTCTGAATCTTTCAAACACTTATGCTAGGTTGGAGAAGTGATTTTGGAATGAATCACCAAGCACCAGAATATCATTCAAGAAGGCTAATGCAGTTTCCCTACTATTTAGCTTCTGTAACACCAAATTCATAACCCTGGCATAGATAGCTGAGGCATTATAGAGACCAAAAGCCATATTCTTAAATTCAAGCAGCCCATATTTGGTGATGAATACCGTCTTTTTCCTATCTTCCTCTGCTATGTTGATCTGGTAGTAAGCTGAGTTTGCATCTAGCTTACTAAACCATTCATTTCAAGCCAATGTGTCCCAGCTCTCATCAACTAGGGGTAGTGGGTACACATCCTTTATAGTGCGGTAGTTCAATCCTCGGTAATCTACACACCACCGAACAGATGCATCCCTTTTCTTCACTAGGACTGGTACCAATGCCCACTCAGACATAGACGGTTGGATAATACCCGCATTAAGCATGCGCTGAAGATGACATTTTTCCTCATGAGCAAAACATGCAGGTGTCCGTCATATTTTCTGTTTCACGGGTCTGGAACTGCCCGTTTCGATGTGATGAGATACCTCTTTGAACGATCCCAAGTCAAATTCACTTGCGGCAAAGATGTCCGGAAAGGTCCATAACAGGTTGGTCAGTTAGCTCCCCTGTTCTGTTGTGAATGTTTCTTCGACACCCTGTAACATATTCATCATATGGGTAGGTAAGTTGCCCTGGGTTTACCCCTGGTAGCTCCCCCACTGACTACTGACATACTTGGGCAAGGTCTAGGTAAAACTTTCCATGCCGCCTCTGCATTGGCCACATGCATCTGCCTCTTTAGTGTAATATTCTGCTCTGTCACATTCAAGATACATACCCTCAAGGTTTTCCCCACTCTGATAGAGCGTGGGGATCAAAGGCCATTGCCCATCTTCCAAGAGCTCCACTACCCACTGGGTCATAACTCTGTCCAGTTCACATATGACTCTGACAGCCGACTGCGGTGGGATGACAGTATGCTGGGACACTGTTACTTTAGCGATGCAAGGCTCCAAACTGGGGTTGGGCAAGCTTATCATCCCCAACTGCATGGGAATCACCTGACCCTGTAGTATAATTAGCGATTTGTCCAGGACTATATTGACATCCTGGCTTTTCATAAACTCAAGCCCTAGTAACATATTATCCTCAATTAGTGCCAGATACTAGGAATCTGGAATAGGCCAGGAATACCCTGTATTCCTGGCCTGCAACAAGCAAAAGAATAGGTCACACCAATGTTCCAGGAATGTGCATACGTTTCCCAGCTGTATTAAGGGTTATTCGTCGTATCACCTGTGGTGGTGGTTCAGCTGTTGATGGATCTCATATGAGATAATAGTGACCTCTGACGCTGTATCAATTACTGCCTTGACCTTTACATCCCCAATCTGCACTGGGATCCAAAACACGAAACCAGATCTTAGTTATCTGATCTTTATTTGCTCTCCTTCCACGTCCCTCTCTTCCGTGTCCGAAGTCCTATGGCCTGCCCCTTCCTCGCTCTCCCCCGAGGAAACACCATCCTCTGCCCGAGTGAACTGTTGCTCCTGGCATAACTGGTCTGCATAAAAATCCTCGTGAGGCCTGCTACTGCCCCATCACCCCTATCCATATGAGCCGAGATTGTTTCCCAGCACTCAGACAATACCCGATCGGCATCTTGTTCCGATGCACCTTTCTGGTCTGTCATGAACCGGGTCGAATTTAGACCCGTTCAGCCGATCCGGCAGCATTTAATTAAAGTTCCTCATCCTCAAACGAATCATGTGACTGTTGTTGTGAGTTCTCTTCCCCCCCCCCACTGGTGGGTCCCTCCCTGGTCACCCCTGGTTACTGAGCATTCACGAGCATAATGGCCCTCCTTCCAACACGCGAAACAGTGACTAGGCCGCCTAGGGGACGGGCTGTAGTGGTTGTGAGGTGATAAAATAGCGAGCGTAAGACACCTCAAGCCCTCGCACACCTCGTCCAATTTGTTGTTAATCCCCAACACTCCTGCTGCCAGGTTGTCCAACTTTGAATCCACACTTGTTGGATGTTGCCAGCCTGACCCGCACCTGTTTGCAGGCAAGAGCCATTCCCACGGCCAGAAGAGCTAATAGCCGGACTGTGTGGGGGTGCATGGACGGGAACGAAAATCAGCATTACTCCTGGAAGATTGATTGCATCGGGAAGATCTGCCCTCAGCATTCACTCACACTGTTGGGCCCTAGGGTACGCATTGATGCGAACTGGATTTGGGAGAGCGTAAAGGGTCGTAAATCGCAACAGCGTTATGTTGGAAAGTTTGAGCCTGATAAATAGCCTTCTCCATGGATGTTTTTTGCATTGAAAATGTATTTCGACAGACTTATGCTGTTAACCCTGGCCAAATCACATTACTGCAAATTGCTCCACTTCTCACTGTGGTATGAGTTTGTAGGCCAAATGCTGGCCTCTGTCTGCTCAATCACCAAGGTCCTCCTCGGGCTCCTGATGGGCCTGGGAAAACTTCATCAAGGCAACGTCCAGAACTTCCGTAGCTCAAAACCAACAAGTTTTTACATCATGTGATTATAGTCGATGGATGACTCTCTGTCAAGGACGCGATTATAAAAATCACTTGCTTTGCCTTTGAGACACCACCCCTAACTGCGTCAATGAAATGGATCCGCTTCAGTCTTTTTCCGTTACACAGGAGGTGAAACGGCGGTAGAAAGTGACCCAATCAGACATCCTATCATAATCCAACTCTCCAACTCTTAGGGTGGTGAGCGGAAGGATTCCTTTTGTCGGCGATGACCTCCCCACATGCTAGGATAAGTGGAAGTATCTGAATCCGAATTCTGAGAGCTAGTTGACAAGTGCCGAACTGGCCGTTGCTTTGGTCGAGATGACCGATGGGACGGGGCACGCCCGTGCTGAGTAGGTTGCGAGCCACCATGCCCGTGGGTGGTGGGGACCGGTACTCACGTAGTTGTGCTTGCGGGGTTGAGCTCTGGCTCTTTGGTCTTGCCTCTCAACTGTCAATCAACCGGTGTACAGATTCCTGAGCCTATTGGGCTCTATCAAATCTACATTTGAAACTGTGTATGGAGTCTTCCTCCACCACATCACTACTTAATGCATTCCATTTGTTAACTACTCTGACACTGAAAAAATCTTTGTAATGTCTCTGTGGCTCATCTGGGTACTAAGTTTCCACCTGTGTCCCCTTGTTTGTGTTCCATCTATGCTAAAGAGTTTGTCTTTGTCCACCCTGTAAATTCCCTTGAGAATTTTGTAGGTGGTTATCATGTCTCCACTTACTCTTCTGTTTTCCAGGGACGTGAGGTTTAGCTCCTTTAGCCTTTCCTCGTAGCTCATACTTCTCAGTTCCGAGACTTGTCTGGTGGCATATCTCTGAATCTTTTCTAACTTTGTCTTGTGTTTAACTAGGTATGGACTCCAGGCTGGAGCTGCATACTCCAGGATTTTACTTACATAAGTGGTATACAATGTCCTGAACGATTTCTTACACAGGTTTCTATAGGCAGTTCTTATTTAAGTTAGCCGGTGTAGCATATGCCGCCGATGATATCCTTCTAATATGGGTCTCTGGGCAAAGGTTCGGTATGATATCTGTTACTAAATCTAGTACGCACAGCTCGTGTATCAATGGGCAGTGATAAAATAGCCTAGGGTAAGTTCACAGCGTGTAAAAAAGGGATACACCAGAGTGCCCCCATCATAGCACAAACAAGAATAATAATAAGATCAGGATAAGTAAAACATGCATATAAAAATATATATATAAGTATAAATAAAAAAATATATGCAAGTTTCAAAATACCAACATATGTATTCACGTAAATATTACTAAGAGAAATATGGCTTAATATAAATGGGTGTCTCCTCATATTAAAAATCTACCCTACGGAAAATATAGCACAACGCAGACTTAACTTAAAAGATGCTTCCCAGACTGAGGTCTCGACGCCACTGACTAGCTCACTAGGCCAAACCCAAACCCCCCCCCCCTTCCATCCTAGACAAGGGATTGGCAAACGAGTACTTTTACAAACAAATTAATTAATGAGAAAGTAATCGTTCCCACAGATACATGAACTAAAACAAAATATATTCTGCAACATGCAAATGACATTATCATAGTACAACATGTTTAATCAAAGGTATATTATAAAGGTATGATTAATATAAGAGGTGACATCAGGCAACTCAAAAAGTGAACACGTACATTTCTTTCTGGTCCAAACTGACCGGTAATAAACAAGTATGATTCAGTTTATTATAGCAAACCCGGCCCTTCCCCATATATGTTGCCACGTCCTATCAACATTTTCAATAAAGCTAATACATATTCAGCTATATTCTTGTTACCTTGTTACTTGAATAATATTATATTTCACAAATTATCAATACATGAAATATTGTGAGTATCCATAACTAGGGATACGTAACACATCCTTACTTCCAAGGAAAAAAATGCAATTAATTGAAGATTAATGGCATTTTTTCTGAAAGTAAGAATGTAACAAAATAAGTAAATGAAAATTTAAAATAAACATATCTCATCATTATGTTATATCAATCTTGAGGTTATCTTGAGTTGATTTCGGGGCATTAGTGTCCCCGCGGCCCGGTTCTCGACCAGGCCTCCACCCCCAGGAAGCAGCCCGTGACAGCTGACTAACTCCCAGGTACCTATTTACTGCTAGGTAACAGGGGCATAGGGTGAAAGAAACTCTGCCTATCGTTTTTCTCCGGCGCCCGGGATCGAACCCGGGACCACAGGATCACATGCCCAGCATGCTGTCCGCTCGGCCGGCCGGCTCCCTACTGGCTCAACATCAAAATTCCTAGATAAAGCATTTGCAATCACTTTTTGCTTACCAGGAATATGCTTACTTTCGACATTGAACTGCATGAATAAGAACCATCTGAGAATCCTTTGGTTTTTATATTTCATCATGGTAATAAAAGCAATTGGATTATGATCTGTAAAAACTACCACATTATTACCTGACAGGTAAGTTTCAAATTTCTTAACAGCTAGTATGAGACCAAGTGCCTCCTTTTCCACTACAGAATAGTTCTTCAGTGCTTTATTAAATTTTCTGTAGAAGTAGTACACTGGGTGTTCAATATTATCAAGTCCAACCTGAATAAGAACTGCACCGATTCCTAAGTCAGACGCATCAATATGCAGGACAAAATGTCTGTCATATTGTGGGCTGGCTAGAACAGGTGACGTAGATAGTATTCCCTTTAAACTCTGAAAGGAATCTGGACATTCTTTTGTCCATTTAAATTTTATTTGCTTACATAACAAATTGGTTAATGGGGCAGCAACTGTAGATAAATTCTTACAATACCGCGTATAGTAAGCACACATTCCAATGAATCTTTGAACCCCCTTTTTACTGGTCAACACTGGATATTCCACTATAGCTTGAATTTTGTCTTGTAAAGGAAGTATCTTACCTTTTCCCACTTCATATCCAAGATGGATTATAGTGCCCTTTCCCCAACTACACTTGTTTACGTTAACCGTTAGATTGGCACTCTGTAGCACTTCAAATAATTTCTTAAGACCTGACATGTGATCAGTCCAACACTTACTTTAAAGTACTATATCATCTAGGTATGCCCTGCAGTTTGGCACGTCCTTAAGCAAATAATTCATTAGTTTCTGGATAGTGGCAGAAGCATTTCTTAATCCAAAAGACGTGACATTAAATTCATATGCCTCATCGGGTGTAAAAAAGCTGTCACTTCCCTAGCATAGTCACTCAGAAAAACTTGATGGTAAGCATTAGACATATCAAGTATTGACACAAACTGATCATTGCCAATCTGGTCTATACACTCTTCTAACCATGGTAATGGGAACAAATCAACTCTTGTTACCTTGTTTAATTTACGATAGTCCACACACAAACGCCAGGTTCCTCCTGGTTTTGGCACTAGCAAACAGGGAGAACTGCAAGAACTTTGGCTTGGACGTATGAATTTATGTTGAAGTAAAAAATCCTCTTCCTGTTGTATGAGTCTTCTCTTTTCTGGATTCACTCGGTATGGATGTAATCGAATTGGAGTGTTGTCAAGCAGTTAGATGTCGTGGGTGATGAGATGAGTCTGAGTGGGAACCTCCCCAAACAGATTCGTATGTGTGTCCAGCAGGACACGGAACTCATCACGCTGCTCCTCCTGCAAATGATATAGCAACTCCTGCCAACTGGAACTGAGACAATGAATATTAACATCTTTTACTTCATTGCAATCCTCCTCAAGTGGTAACTCCTTCTGACCAAAACAAGCTACAACTCCTGGCCCCCAATAGGCCTTCAGCCGATTTAAATGTACAGTCATTGATGGTTCTGAAATATTAGGGTTAGACACTTTATATGATAAATTTCCCAACTTTTCTACTACTTGGTAGGGTCCTTCAAACTTATGAGACATGGAAGTCCCAATACGAAATTTTCAACACCCGCAAACGACCTGAGCTTTGTCTAAAATTTCTGGTCATATCGCTCCTTCATCACTTGCTGAGCATTCCCAAGATGTTCAATAGCCAATTCCTTAGTACGGCACAACTTATTCTTGACATCACTCAAGTAACGACCACTCTGATGAACAGAGACATCACCAAGCAACTTCTCCTGAAGTATCTGCAATGGACCTCACACCTGGTGTCCGAACACGAGATCAAATGGAGAACAATCAAGTGACTCTTGTAACCCCCTCTGTCTGCGATAAGAACAAAAGGAAGATTTTCGTCTCAATGACGTGGAGAAGTCTCCCCTGTAGTCTTCAGCATCTGCTTTAACGTTTGATGAAAACGCTCAATTCCACTTTGACTTTGTGGATGGTAATGACAAGAAAATTATGTTGATTTCCATGAGATTTACAAAAGGTTCTGAAAACCTTAGAACAAAAATTTTCCCCATTATCAGTCTGGATAACACGAGGCATACCAAACATGGAGAAAAATCGCTCTAGACATTTGATAAGGTTCTTAGCCTCAGCATTTCTAAAAGCATACACCTCAGGAAATCTTGCAGTCATACACATCAAGAAGAACATAAACATATTACCCGACTTAGTTCTCGATAAAAGACCTACACAATCTATAACAACATAAGAAAAAGGTTCTTCTGGAACTATAATGGGTTGTAATAGTGCTCTTGGCACAGATTGATTAGGCTTTCCCACAGTTTGACATGTTACACAATTATGGCAGTATCTGGCCACATCTTTTTTCAATTTAGACCAGTAAAAATACTTACAAATCTTATGGTACATGCTATTCATACCTTGGTGACCTCACATGGGGTCATCATGTGCAGCCTGCAAGACATGCTTCCGATAATCACTGGGGGTCCTAATTTCATGAGTTTCATTAGTTGGGTCCTCATTTCACAATCATCTGATGAGGGAGCTCCCTCGGGTCTCCATCTTCTCATCAGAAGAAGAGAAACTTGTCCCGTCCTCCAATTCATCTACATTTGAAGTGGCCTCAGAAATACACTCTGATAAAGTAGGATCAGTATTCTGCAACGAACTCAAGGTTAAGGACTCAGACTCAGAAGCAAGCGGGCAAGTACCTGGCAACCTGACATCCTTGCTTAACCCTGGCTGGTTAGAATAAAGCGGAGTCACGGCTACTGCAGTCTCACTCTCGACAACTGGTTCAGAAGTGGAGACAAGTGGGCAAGTCACAGTTAAATCAGCCTCCTCACCTTCATCTTCCTGGTGCCTAGGGCTCGGTGGGGCTTCTACTAATGACTCTCTCTCTTCATCCAACTGAGTCATGAATGAATCCACAAGATGCACCTCCCGCTCCTTCACTGAACGGGTCCTGGTCTTGGGAACATCCACCTTGGTTGTGAAAGGATTACTATCACCCATTTTCCCCATTGACCTGGTCACAACACATGCAGGGTATATAAGGCCATCATCTGCATCCTGCTGAGCCAGTACAGTATTAGGGTTAATCAACATTATTGGACACTTGGTCCCTTCAACCTTACGGTTCCCAAAATTATTCCCAAGAATAATGTCTACTCCTGGAATGGGCAACTGTTTACTCACACCAACAGTACACCACCCAGAAGTATAAGTTGAATCAAGATCAATTTGGATTAAAGACACTTGTTGTACACTACCTGCAATACCTTGTAGTAATACAACTTCACCAAGATCTCTTGTATCAACATCAGTAAATACATAATGAGAAATGAGAGACTCCAGTATCTCCAGTATCAAGGAGTAATTGTACAGTCTTATTACTTCCATATTTACACTATAAAGTACCTGTGGACATATATGGTTGAAACTCAGTCATCCAATTGGGGATGATTGTAATACATTGAGAATTATTTACTTGCATCCCTCTAGAAGGAGCTGGTCGTCCGAGTGGACAGCACTCTGGACTTGTGATCCTGTGGTCCTGGGTTCGATCCTAGGCGCCGGAGAGAAACAATGGGCAGAGTTTCTTTCACCCTATGCCCCTGTTACCTAGCAGTAAAATAAGTATCTGGGTGTTAGTCAGCTGTCACGGGCTGCTTCCTGGGGGTGGAGGCCTGGTCGAGGACCGGGCCGCGGGGACACTAAAGCCCCGAAATCATCTCAAGATAACCTCAAGATATATTCATGATGAGACCTGTAGGTCTTAATTCAGGGTGCAAACTAAAATATGAATTAACCACATGACCTCTCCTCTTACAATGAGTGCAATAACTGACAGTGGTCACACCTGGTGAACCTACTGCAGGTTTCGAATTCACATTGTTAGGATTATGTATCCCTGTCAATGGTTTATCAAGTTTAGTTTTTGGAAGAGAAGAGTTCATGGGAGTAGCTGGAGAATTAGTACTGAGTTTGTTCTGATAAGCATTTTTATGAGCATGATAGTTTACTCGACTGTGAAAATTATTTGACTGGGATTTAAAATGTGCCCTTGTTAACAATTCATACTCATCTGCGAGCTTGGAGAGCTTATATATATCTGTGGTGCTCTTTTGTTCTGCCATGAAGGGAGATAATTTATCTGGGAGACAAGATAACACTTCTTCAGTAATAAGAAGATTTTTAAGAGTTGCAATCTCTGTAATAGAAAGTGATTTAAGCCATCTCTCACAATAATTAGTTTTCAACCTAGTAAAATCAGCAATGGTTTGTTCATGTCCCCTCTTTAAATTATGGAATTTCTGCCGATGGGCCTCAGGATTTAACTGATATGCATTTAAGATGTTCTTTTTAACAAATTGATAATCAAAACTATTTGCATCAGGAAGAGATGCAAATACTTCTTGACTCTTTCCCCTGAATTGACTTTGCATTATGGCCACCCACTGGTCTACTGGCCAGTCCATCCTGACTGCAATCTTGGAAAAATGAGAAAAGAAAACCTCAGGATCTTCTTCATTAAATTTAGGCAACTCGACATGTTTATTTGTCTTGGATTGAGGGTTGGTATTGTTAGGAATTTTGCTAGTAATACCATGTCCAGTTGCAAGTCTCTGTGTCTCTACTCCATTATTGTCCTCTGCTATTTGTCTTTGTATTTCTAATTGTCTAGTTTGTTCCTCAGCTTGTTGCTTCTTAGCTGCCTCTATCTGTAACTAAACTGCTAGTCTAGAATTCTGTGCCTTAATGCCTCTCTGTTGAGCCTCTGCCTCTAAATATTAATTTTATCTCTTGAGCCTCAAGCCTAGCAAATTCAAGCTGAGATTCTATCTCAAGACGCTTTAGTGCTAACTGCTCACTTGTCCCTTCACTTAGTTCTTCCAGGACTTCTTCCCATAGTTAACCATCTTCCACTAAGTGAGTAATTATCACTTTTAATATCTGTGCTTTAACCATTTTATTACTGGCTGGCAACTCTAGTTTACCTGCCATACAGATCAAGGCAGACTTTGTTAGGTTTTTAATCCCTTCAAAGTTAGGCTCTGATAGAAAAAAACTCCATTTGGTTCTCCATGGTTAACACTTGGTACTTCACTAATTATTTATATATATAATTGTAACGACACTGAATACTGCCTGGCCCACTGCACAAACAAACAACTTTGACACTTACCTCAAAATCGTGAAGTGTGTTGGATGACACTGGCAGAGTAGTTGTAGTATACAGAACAACACTGGCTGCCACGGTAATACTTGGCACAATAATTTCTAGGTCACACTTTTACCTAGGAAGGCAAGTTTGAATTAATACAAGTTATAAATATAAGTTTACAAGTTAATAAGTAATTACAATGTGGGAACAGTCTCCCAGTTACAGGCCCCCATAATTTGTTACTAAATCTACTATGCACAGCTCGTGTATCAATGGGCAGTGATAAAATAGCCTAGAGTAAGTTCACTGCTTGTAAAAAGGGATAAACCAGGGTGCCCCTAAGTTAGCACAAACAAGAATAATAATATCAGGATAAGTAAAACATGCATATAATTTTTTATTTATACATATATATATTTTATATGCATGTTTACTTATCCTGATCTTATTATCATTCTTGTTTGTGCTAACATAGGGGCACTCTGGTTTCCATATAGCAACATATGTATTGACGTACATATTACAAAGAGAAATATGGCTTAATATAAATGGGTGTCTCCTCAGATTAAAAATCTACCCTACGGAAAATATATCACAACACGGACTTAATTTAAAAGATGCTTCCCAGACTGAGGTCTCGACACCACTGACTAGCTCACTAGGCGCACACCAAAAGCAACCCCCCACCCACAATCCTAGACAAGGGGATAGCGAACGAGTAATTTTACATACAAACTAATAAATGAGAAAAGTAATCGTTCTCACACAGACATGAGCTAAAACAAAATATATTCTGCAACATGCAAATGACATCATAGTAATGTTTAATCGAAGGTAAATTATAAAAGTATGAATAATATAAGAGGTGACATCTGGCAACTCAACAGATGAACACGTACATTTATTTCTGGTCCAAACTGACCAGTAATAAACAAGTATGATTCAGGTGAATATAGCAAGCCCGCTCCTTCCCCATATATGTTGCCATGTCCTATCAACATTTTCAATATAGCTAATACATATACTTGAATAATATTATATTTCACAAATTATCAATACATGAAAGATTGTCAGTATCCATAACTAGGGATATGTAACAATGTCAACCCCCAGATCTTTCTCTCTGTTTGACTCTTGCAGGATATCACCTCCCAGATGGTACATTGTATTGAGCCTTCTGTCCCCTTCGCCTAATTTCATTACTTTACACTTTCCAGAGTTGAACTTTAGTAGCCATTTTCTAAACCATTCCACCAGTTTGTCCAGGTCGTCCTGTCGACCAGTGCCCGGTCTGTCCGCGGCTAGCCACACCTCCAGAAGAACCGGAGAGTGGGTGCGGCTCACTCCCTTCGCTGGACTATGAGTGTGAACGACCCCCTGCTTGCGAACCCGAGGATCGGTAGCCATGTTGAGATGGGTCCAACTCAATGATACAGCAGCAAGCAAATCGGGCGTGACCAGAAGGCAGTGAATATTGAAAATATTATCGTCTGTAATTATGCGGGAACGCCGGAAATTGACAATTTGAGAAGCCAATGTGTCCGATACCCCAGGTAGTGACATCAACTCTGTAACCAATGCAGTGTTTATCCGGAGGCGAGATATGATGCAGTAATGGAAATCCAAAGATCAAAAATACCGTGCAGAATTTGCGTCCGCAGGCAGGTTACAGCCCAAAGAAACTTATATGCACTGAATAAAACACTAGGACAAGCCCGGTAGGATGTCTTAAATCTAGGGCCTGATATTTAAAAATAAGCACTGCACTTAGGGTCTTCACTATAAAAATAAGTGCCAATATGCAAATAACGATAAGCACTGCACGTATATACTGCACAATAAAAATAAGGGTCTTCACTATAAAAATAAGTGCCAATTTGCAAATAATAATTAGTACTGCACACATATATATTGCACCATAAAAATAAGCACTAATGTTTAAAATAAAAAGCACTGCACATATATACTGCACCATAAAAATAAGCACTAATGTTTAAAATAATAAGCACTGCACATATATATGTGAGATTTTTCTCTACGCCTACCTCCCTTAGGAGGTGGACTACAAGTTTAAAGGCTGCTCTTGGCAGTTAAGCATGAGTCCAATAGAAAAAAGGAGAAGCGGGAGCAAACTGCCAGGCTTCCACCACCAGGGGTGAAAACCTGTCCACATAGGCCGCTGGTTCCTCCTAGTTAAACATGACGTTAAAACCAATAAAGCGTAACCGACGGGTTCTCACAATCAATTTTTATATTTGATGTGGCGCTATGAATTGGAATTCGAATTCCCAAGAGCACAGCCGTCATATCAAAGATCACAGCAACAATAATCAATATAACAGAACATGGGTGTGGCACAGAATAGTTGAAGGTTGACATCAAAGACCGTTTTTCTATAAAATAAACAATTTATTAATAACAAGAGACTAGACTACTACATTATCGAGTTTACATTTACGTTAATGTCCATCCAGTGGCACTATAACCAACAGCTAACTAGCAACCCTTGCTGTGTGGCTGCATACTGAACTAACCTGAACACAGGTGTGCCCACTGACGACGCATTATTGCAAATCAAAGAAAATATCACAGACTAAGTTACACCACAGCGAGTGATTTAATTACGTTAATGTCCATCCAGTGGCATTTGCAACACAGCTATTCAACAGCCCCTCGAGAAATGACAGCAGGCTCCATCCTGCTGACACTTCGGGCTGACAACATGAACTAACTGAACAAAAGAAGGATCCACTGATGACACAAGCAAGCAATCAATAGTGACACGGCTTCACGGTGTACAGCTACTCTAATCACGAGCTTAAGGTCCTCCCTTACAAAAGGAGCGACCCCCGTAACTAGGCGGGTAGTCTAACAGTGACTCCCCCTATCACAACTAAGTGAACAAAGTCAGGCAAGGTGGGATTCTGGGACACAGCTCCACTCATCCCTAAGTTACTTTACTCTCGTCACCAGACGATAACCAAAAGCAATTGCCTTAATCAATTACAACATTGATTATGTGAATAATGATGGAAAATTGACTGATCACAGCAGTCAGCAACAAAAGTACTTTAATCACAAACAATTGTCTCTCGCTAGACAACAACATGATAGTACTCTACGTTAACACAAGTCCTCTTGTCTCTCAACACAAGTCATCTAGTTACAATAATCAAACTCTTACATTACATCACACTTGACTCCTGCAAGTATTCAGTGAGTAATTCTTAATTAAGGTCAAACGGACCACTAATTACATCCCAATTGAGTTACGTTTACTAAGCCTACCCCAAGTGGGTGGCTTCTCAACAGTCTGTGTCATTAATACTTTACTATGAGTGCTAATTACCCTAATTAACCTCGAGCAATTAATAACTGTCACCAGGACCGATAATTAATCATACATAAATACGTCTCACTCCGCACTGCCTAAGCAGGTCTCATCAAACACTGTGAATTCACGAAGAGGAGTTAATTACTAATTAACAATGAGTGCAACTTAATCCACTGTCACCAGACAGAATATGATTAATATAACGTATGCTAACTCCATGACCTCGCTTTACCGAGTCATCTGAGTCCTCAAGACTCCAGACGTTAATTACTCCACTAATATCATGAGCCACTAATTGCCCTAACCCCGAAAGGTAATTAGTCTCGAGCAACTGACGTTAACACTATCACTGACAGACTCTGACAGATCCTCTCCCCTACGTGAATTCATGATGAGAATGCTAATTACATAATTAGCTAGAGTGGTCAATTAGTTGTCACACGGACAATTATTTGCACGGAAACGTATTCCAACAAGCTCAAGTTCAACACTGTTCTCCCATAACAGCCCTCACTCATTCAACAACAAATGTGCACCCCCTTATCCAGTTAATTACCCCTAATTAACTCACTGAATCCTTAAGTCCTCAACACAACTTAAAGAAACAAAGTAACCCAAATGTACATAGGTCACACATATAATGGCATGCAAAACAACATAATAGCACCGCCCACATACGGTTGCGACTACTGCAACTCGTTAATTACTATGCCCACACAGTAATGACACACGGTTTTGCAACAACTCAAGGTTATACATATTACTGCCCCTCTAATCTTGCAACGTTGCAAAAGATCGATCGATCCCGTTGGCTTCAGCAAGACAATTTACGTTAATATAAGACACCGTCGCTCTACGCGGACAGCTGGCGCTAATTCTCCCATAATAGGCAAATTAACTAATTGCTCGCTCTCATAAGTGACTGAGAATTTCCCTGAATACTCAAAGGGTCCCTTAAATCCTCAAACAATTCCTAGGACAGTAATATCGTATACCTGATAACACTGCACAAACCTGCAACATAATGATGCCGTCAGCATGCCCCCCATGCTAATGACATCATTAGGCAATCAGTCAGCATCACAACTACTGACTCACCACACAACACAGTACATGCAACATGCAAATGAAACATATGGAAATGGCCTCCATATAATCAATGAAAATTATATCACCAGTAAATGTAACACTAACCACACAGACCTCAGGGTATCCACCGACCACCCTGCACACTGGCCTGCCTACCTCTAATGATTATAATTTTATGCGGTACCATGGCCTAATCCAGGCTGAACGATTATACAGAATCGACAGACTGGATCATTATAGATGAACTTTCTACACTGACTGGTCCCAACTCGAGTCAGTCTACACACAACAATATATCTACAGATATATATATATATAATATATATATATTATATATATATATATATATATATATATATATATATATATATATATATATAATATATATAT
>WNGS01116029.1:41683-52905 GCA_020271785.1 Procambarus virginalis
CCTCTTCTTGGAACAAATTCACGGGAGCGACTGGATCAGCAGTACACCTGGCAGCCTGATGCCCCAACACTCCACACCAGAAACAAGTACGGGGTTGTCGGGCATAAAACACCAGCACGTAGTACCCTAACAGCCGGACAGATGATGGAATGTCCGACCTCAATCGCATCTCGAGAGTCCGAATGTTGGTCTTCACCCCCGAATACATGCCAGACGAAAGCGAGTTCATTCGCACACTGATGACGGAGCCGTACCTCTGGAAGAATCGCCAGAGGAGAGTCTCAGGAAACTCCATGGGGGCGCCATGTACACTGAAATACGTCATAGCACCACTATGGTTCGAAATGGTCACAGACCCGGTGCCTTCCTGCAGCTGCAAAGTATGCCCCTCGTACCTTCGTAGAAAATCACGATACACTGCCTCACCTACAAACTTGATGATGACACAGTGAGCAGTGACCAGCTCAACACCATATATATCCTGAACCAGGACTCGGAGCATGTCACTCAATACCAAGTCCACAAGCGGGTAACCAGCACGGACAGTAAACTTCAATCCGATGGAGTTTAACCGCACGACAGCTGGAATAGGGCTGGCCATCGCAAAACACGCCACGTCCCCACCACCAGGAACAGCAGGGAGGATAGAGACACCCACACCCCCTGCCGGCAAAAACGGCAACTATCCCAAAACTGCCGGAGCGGGCAAATGACACGTCCAATCCGTACGGCAGCCCAGGTGAGACTCCTTGCGGTAGAAGTGGTTGTCCAGGATAGGTTCGTGTTCATGTAGCGAATGTTTGTGGAGAGCAGCAATCCACCGGGCACTTGTTAAGTTCAGCTCTCCGCCTGTTTACAAGGATCTAGTCGCCCATTATGGACGGGTTGCATTATGATGGTTGTTTATCCTCCCTCCCTGCTGACGGTGGTACCGTCACTTTCTGATCGCTGCTGCTCCCTCCCGTATGCAGTGCTGCATGGGTCACCTTCAAGTTCTCAGACGAGTTACTAGGACGATACTTTGGTAACTATGGGACGGTGCTGTTCTTATAGATGAACGTTATCTCTTCTGGCAGGTTGAGGGGTGTCTCATGCGGTACCAGGACCAGCGCACTGGGCATCATGTCTCCTGTTCTGTCGACTGCCACGTTGATGGGTTACACCATGCTCGCCTTCTACACTGGGCAGCCCCGGACATGTTTTAGATGTGGCCTTGCGGGGCACCAGTGGACTGGCGGCGGCTCCCGTGACTTTGTTTAGAGAGGAGGACTTTCCCCTGTTGGTGTCTCCAGACCTGTCGCCTTGTGATTGTGTGGTGGGGGAGGCTTCCCTACCATTTGCTACCCATGTGCTGTTGCCGAGTTCCTCGGCCTGAGTGGATGAGTGAGCAGTTGGCGGTGTGGATGTGAGGGTGGTTGTGCGTGGGGACCTGCCCTCGCAGCTGGTTTTCTTGTCTCTGCTGGCTCCCTCGCCTCCGTCGGCTGTGCCTGCCTTCAGTTTCAGTGCCAGCCGTGAAGTGTGGGCTTGTGCCCTCCGTCTTCAAGGCTGCTGTGCTTCAGGATCGCACTCTGTGCAGTGTGATGGCTAGCCGGGTGTTCTCCACGGGTTCTTCCTGCTGGTGGCGACATTTTGGATGACTCCCAGCCTGTGCCTAAATGGTCTATGATGGAGACTGTGCGGGGTCGTCTTCCGCTAACGAGGTTAAACCTGATGTGCTTGGGGTTCCTGCGAGTAATGAAGCTGTTGTGGTGGCGGCTGGCCCTGTTACAGCTGTTCCTGTTCTGATGGAGGTTGGCAGTGGAGGGCCTTTGTGTCGGCCCCTATGCCCCCATCCCTCCCCGAATCCTCGTGTAGCAGTTTCCCGGAGTGGAAGGTTGTTCTATCTGTGGTTCCCGCTAGTGTTGCTGGGTATTTGGTAGTGGTGGTGCAAAAGGATTCTCGACGAAAGGCCACCAATGAGGATGATTGCCATGGGAGCTTAGTGCCTGTACCGGGACCCCTGCGGGACTTTGCGTGTCCTTCGCCTATGGTGCTGCCCGCCATGTTGCTGACCCTTTCTGGAGGGGCGGTTGCCCTGTCGACAGGAGCTGTGGTGGGGGATGGTATGGACCCGTTTGCGACGGAACTGGTTCTGCCTGTCTCGAGGAGCTCGTCGACAATGTGGGTGCCGAGTGCACGGAAATTCGTCTCTGGCATTCCTGATCATATGTTGCACCCCCGGAGATGGCTGGGGAATATTCCCAACGACGAGTGGCTTCTGTGGGAGGCGCATTGTTTGCAGTTCCTGAGAGGCCCTTTTCCGCAAAAGTATGCTAAGTGATGTACGTTTACGATTTTGTTGGTTTTGTATTTTTATGTTTCACTTGCTTGTGTTTCTGTGGCCCTTCTGGCTTGTCCCCTTTTTTTCAAAGTCATTCCTGTATTCTATATAATTGTTTCCCTTTGTAATTGTTTCCCTGTGCATGTCTCACTGTTGTTGGCAGCTACACTTTGTTCTGTTCCTGTGTTATGTTTCCTATGTTATATTTACTTTGTTATGCATCCTGAGTTATTAATTATGTATCTCTAATTATGTTTTCCATTGGTGGTGTATTGTTTTGAACGCAGGGTTTCTGTGTGCAGTGTGGCATGTATTCTTTTGTCTGTGCTATGTTTATGTGTGTGTTCTCTGTTGATGATTTTGTGGTATGGTGTCTACTGGTGTGTGGTGTGACACATGTTATGTGTGTTTTATGTTTGTTTTATATTGTATTTTATTTTTATTTTATTATTTTTTACCTTAGTTTTATTGTGTTTTCTTTTGTGCACTTTTGTAGTTACTGTCCACAATTGCCACGCCCCGTCTGGGTGTTCAGGGATTTCGTATTGTGTGTTCCTATGTAATTTTTTATTGTTCTGTTTGTGTTTTCACTTTTATGTTATATTGCTCAGTGCGTCATGTTATCTGTGTTTATTGTCACTTTGTGTTCCTTGTTATTCTGTGTTTTGCTGTGAAGTGTTATTCTGTATGTTCTATGTTGCATCTATGTATTATGATGTTTGTTGTTGTATGATGTGGAGCTTATGCTCGGTTTTCTTTGTTGCTTCGGTGTCTTTATGTTTGTATGTCCTTTGTTTTACAATTAAAATGGAAACAAAAAGTTAGACGTCAAGAGTCTCGCTAATGCGATAATAGTCTTGCTGGCCCTAATCTAGAGTAAATCAAGCATTCATTGTATTAGTGGTTAAGTGTAAATAAACTACTGTTAAGTATTATGAGGTATATCCGTTGAACCACTTCTAAATACTGCCGTTACTTTTACTTAAGCCTTCACCCATAGGTGTCTTCAACACCGAGTTGCCTATTAGTCACTAATCTATAAATATGATGAGGACCCTAGGATTTCCTTAAATTGCTTCAATTGCATTGGGGAGATTCCCACGACCAACGTGGATCAGAACCAGGTAACGAAGTCTGAGAGGAGACCATTAAGGACTCTTACTCACTGTGCTCCCAGGCCCTGTACGCTTGCTCTCGTATTTGCTGGTTTATGACAGCTTCGTGAAGAGTCTGCCATAATTGGTGACGTTGCACGCAACTGCAGTCAGAATAAATGTTTAACCCTCCCCCACTCACTGAATTAGTAGAATTTTGAAAATCACTTATTTCAGGTGAAAGTAGAGGAATAAATACTAATAATCTATGTTGGATTTTCATTTATGGTACATTTAAAGGTAGATTATAATCCACATTAAGTTTAATTTAGTTAATTTATTATGCACCCCATACCTATCCTGTGGGCTGTAGTGGAAAGTGTTAGAGGCACAAAATGGTCTCAGGGACAGAGCCCCACAATTCATTTAGCTAAGAAAGTTACAATCTTGATGAGCTAGTTAAGCAATTCAATGAACATCATCACATCAACAATGGGCTCAAGACCGACAAGTACAGTTTCTAATTTAAGCAACTGACATATGTGGAGGATTAGTGTCACAATTGATATGTTTACCCTGCACCCCGCCCCCATCCAGTGGGCAGTGGTGGAAAAGTTACAATCACTTAGTTACTACCTACAGTTAGCAAACTGAGGATATTTGGCCACGACTTCTGGCAGCAGATCATTTTGAATGAAATATTTACACATCCCTTGATCGTTTGTTATAGAGTTGTCTCTGAATTCACGCATCTTTTCGCACTCCATCACATAGTGACGGAGGGTGTACGAATTATTTTGTTGAGACAATTTACATTTGGTCAGGTCAACATTAGCAGATAATTAAAATTCCCAGAGATACCTGTAATCGAGTCTAAGCCTTGCAGTAGTAACATCTATAAGTCTGTTGATTTTATTGGATGATCCATAGCTCCTCTTGCACGATTCTATGGTGATAGATGATATTACTAGTGTCGATTTCACTTTGCCTCATATCTACAAGATTTTGTTGAAGTTCTTGGCACACTAAATGGCAGAAATATATATTCACTAGCTTTCTTGACATGTCTCCCTGGAGCCATACAACTGAAAAAAATTTGCGATAAAAATTCACAATGGTACAAATAACGGGGCTGTAGCAAACACTTGGGAGAACTGATGCCAATGAGGGTCCAATGTAATAGATCCCATAATCACTACATCAGAAATAAATTTCTCTTTGATTTCCCAAGAATCAAACTTAATCTGTGTAAACACTCTATGCAAATAAAGGGACCTAGTCTATGGAACTCACTCCCTAAAGAATTAAAAAGCTGTCTAACTTTTCCCGTATTAAATATTAAGGGAAAAGCTACTATATTCCAGAATATTCCAGAAAAAGAGAAAAAGGCAGTTAATTGCCAAAAATGGGAAAATATATCACCATGAACAGAGCAAGCAGCAGAGAAAACGAATCTAACGTTGAAAAACTTGCTGAGGAACGTGAGTCGTAATGTACTAGGAAACAAGCAAAATATGAACAATTATGCAGAACCGTGTAAAAACACATGAAATGGAAAAGAAAGCACAGGAAAAAAGTAGTAAACGAAATGTCTCAGACAATGCAGCTGAAAAAATCGAGCAGTAACCAGCAAACTGGAGAGCATCTATGGTGCAACGAAACACAGTAAAACGAAAACTGTAAGCGTTGAACACAACAAAAAAATCTCAACGGAAGTTGGCAGAGCGATGATGCAGACAGCATGGTGAGGTCCCCTTGATAATTGTGTAGCAACTATTACTCATTGCGCCAGTGTTGAGGTGGTCGCCTTGGGGTTAATGGCGGCAGACTACATGTGAGACACGGTGGTTACACATTACAAGGGCTCACCTTAAATTGAAGGCTTCTGTGAGAGTAACTGAAGCGAGTTTAGGCTTCTTGAGGTAGACGGGAGGTAGAATGGAGGGGGTGGCGAAGTCTCTGTGTCAGGCAGAATATAGGTAGCCATGATTCTAGTGCATATCAAGTACGTGTTTATCATGTTTCGGTTATCATCTGTCTGCTTGACGTGTGCACAGGGGAGCTGTGCATGATTGCCATCCACCCATCAGGGCCCAGCTCTATCTAAGGTATTAAACATCCTCAAGATAGCTCCACATTGAGGGGTGGGGTTGCACGCAAGGTATGAAAAGAGAACATTTCTGGTTTAGCAAACAGGGCCTATGACATTCAAACGTGTGCCGTTTAATTTGTGGGAATGTTCATGGTTACTGTACTTACATGGTTGTATGGGCTCATCTATTCTTTTGGTCGCCTGGGATAGTACTGCTGTGTTAAATCATATCCCATTACAATTATTTCCCGTATTATTTTTGTACAATCTGCATTGAAATATTTATCTTTGCCCTATACACATATTGTTTCACCCTATATAAACTACACTACATTTTATCTTTTTTTCTTCTTTTTTGCCTTTATGGCATACACCGATGACATACATACTGTGGTTTAGAACATACACTAGTCAGAGTCGCTTCTACACAGACCCCGTGGAACCACTCTACACACTTATCACGTTTAGTCTCAGTGGCGTAGTGGTAAGATGTTCGCCAAGTGTTCCGTAAGTGCTTCGTCCTGGGTTCGTATCCTAGCCAGGGAGGATTTACTGGGAACAAATCCTTAACTGTAGCCTCTGATTATCTCAACAGTAAAATGGGCATTTGTTTGTAAAAACGATTCTTCGCGGTGGTCGTATTCCAGGGATCATAGGATTAAGGACTTGCCCGAAACGCTATGCATACTAGTGGCTGTACAAGAATGAAAGAACTCTTGTATATATAAATAAATAACAATAAATAAATGGTACCATAAACTTTCCATCATATGGCTGTCGACATGCACAGTAAAGGTCCTTGTATGGTACTAAATCTGGTTCCTGAACCTGTGATGGTGAACCTGTGATCCTGAATATGTTGTTTAAACTTCCTAATCCAGCTTGGACACGTACGGTCCTTGCATTTCTTCAGTCGATCGTGATTCACTGAAGTATTGTCATGCTGGAGTTTGACCCTAGATAAACAAGATGAGAACTTGTGGATTATGATGCCTAGGCCCTTCCACTGTGGATGGAGCTTCTTGCACTACCGCTTCACCTGCACCCTATCTAGCAGGTAAACCAGGTCACCTTTTTCATAGACCTGTAGCCGTGCCCGCAGGTCATAATCTCTCTTCATCCGCTCCTGGGTCGCTGATAGGGATTTCCGGGCCAGTCCATGCGCATTCTTAATTTCCCTCTTCAAATTTGCTAAGTAGGGAACTGCATCTGGTTGCTGCTGCACCTCCCGGGGACACATTAAATCTAATCTATAGATTGGTTAGTTTCCCGACCGAACATTAATTACTGGGAGTGAAGCCAGTATGTTGACTCACACTGGATCTGATTGCCCCTGCTAAATGCTGAATGTAGGCATCCCAACTGTCATGTTGGGAAATAGCATAGCACTGCAAACGCATCAATGATGGTTCTGTTATATCTTTCCACCTGACCATTCGCTGAAGGCCTGTATTTGGTAGTATGAGCCTTATGAACTTACATCAATTTGCAAACTTTAGTAAACAGCTCACTTTGAAAATTCCTATCCTGATCAGTGAAGATCTTAAATGGGTACCCGAACCGGGTGAAGAATCCATCGAGTGCAGCTCTGGCAGTGTCCTCTGAAGTCTGGGATGGCAATGGCACACACACTCAACCCATTTAGTAAACTGAACCACCATCACCAGGAGATATTCGTTGCCTCTCCGAGTCTTGAGCAATGGTCCAAAAATGTCTAAGTTACCCTCTCCATTGGTGCACCCGCATGGTACTTAAGCAACTCGTGCCTGCTGGTCTTAGATGCATTTTTGTTTGCACTGCAGTGGCGACATGATGCCACATAGCAACCTCAGTTGATAGCCCATAGCAAAAGTACCTTGATCTAACCTGCTCCATTGTGCGATTCCGGCCCTGGTGGGCCATATCTGATATGTCGTGGCATTTGTTCAACACCTGCTGCCTCAGATTGGTAGGTATATATAAACGTTTTTGTTTAGCCCCCCCCCCCTTTCAGATCTAGTTTGTGCCACCACCAAAGGCGGTTTTCCATAAGCAAGGCCTCTTTGTTTAACCTATATAGTATTTCAGGCAGGGGCTGGTGCCGAACCAGTCATATTCTGCTGGCCTCCCACCCATGCTCTTACCATTCTCATGTCCGGATCGCTCTCTCCGTCTGCTCCTGCATCCCTCGTAAATGCGTTCCTAATCTGTCCGCCGTGGTTTTGGTGATAATTTTAAAACTTACTACTTCCGGGGATATTACACCTGGCTCCTTACCCGATGTTTCTACTGGTTCCATTCGGCAATCACCGCCGGGGTCCCACGGGAAGACAACCATGTTGGTATCCTTCGAACACCAGTCTTGAATAAGAGTCTTTGTGCTCACCCGTCTGATTGACTCCAAGGCCTGAACACTACATGCACATTCAAACAGTCCTGTAGCTAGTGAGACAACGCCATCTACCGTCTCTTAGAAAAGCGCCCAGTTCTGATGTGCCCTGCGACAATAGGAACATCCCCCACATGGCAGGACTGTTCTAGCGAAAGTGGGTACACACGTGTTGGGCGTCTCCCTGGATAAGGAGTCTGCATTAATATGTTTCTTTTCCGTTCGGTGTTGGATCATTAAATCAAATTGGCTCAGCTCCTCCAGCCAACGAGCTAATCGGTCTTGGGGGTTCTTTAACCTAGTCAGCCAAACCAAACTGCCATGGTCGATGCGAATCATAAAAGGCCGCCACCAAGAGGTAGTGCCGAAAAAGCCTGGTGAACCTAACGACTGCCAATAACTTTTCTCTAGTAGTACAATACCTTCTCTGTTCTTGGGTGAATGCAAAACTGGCATAGGCAATTACCTTTTCTTGTCCTTGTTGAGTCTGTTGCAGTTCTGCACCTATCGCCCAGTCGGAGGCATCGGTGTCCAAGATAAAGTGATCATGCCTATTAGGTAGCCCCAAAACAGGAGATGTAATTAAAGCCGTTTTGACAGCCGCAAAAGCGTCGTGGTGTTTGTCTCCCCATTCAAATCTATTTACTCCGGTCAATAAATATAGGCAATGTATATGATGTAACTATATAACCTGAGCTTGTAAAAGCACCTTAATCACCTTCAGGGATTAAGTGCTTAATTGCACACTAGTTTCTTTATCAGCTATCTCACCCTGTCAGGGTAAATGAGACAAATGTATGTACTCACCTAATTGTGCTTGCAGGGGTTGAGCTTTGGCTCTTTGGTCCCGCCTCTCAACTGTCAATCAACTGGTGTACAGATTCCTGAGTCTACTGGGCTCTATCATATCTACATTTGAAACTGTGTATGGAGTCAGTCCCCACCACATCACTTCCTAGTGCATTCCATTTATTAACTACTCTGACACTGAAAAACTTCTTTCTAACGTCTCTGTGGCTCATCTGGGTACTAAGTTTCCACCTATGTCCCCTTGTTCGTGTCCCACCCGTGCTGAAGAGTTTGTCTTTGTCCACCCTTTCAATTCCCCTGAGAATTTTGTAGGTGGTTATCATGTCTCCCCTTACTCTTCTGTTTTCCAGGGATGTGAGGTTCAGCTCCTTTAGCCTTTCCTCGTAGCTCAATCCTCTCAGTTCCGGGACGAGCCTGGTGGCATACCGCTGAATCTTCTCTAACTTTGTCTTGTGTTTAACTAGGTATGAACTCCAGGCTGGAGCTGCATACTCCAGGATTGGTCTTACATAAGTGGTATACAGGGTTCTGAAAGATTCCTTACACAAGTTTCTAAAGGCAGTTCTTATGTTGGCCAGTATAGCATATGCCGCTGATGATATTCTTTTGATGTGGGCCTCTGGGGACAGGTTCGGTGTGATATCAACCCCCAGATCTTTCTTTCTATTTGACTCTTGCAGGATTTCACTTCCCAGATGATACCTTGTGTTCAGCCTCCTGCTCCCTTCGCCTAATTTCATCACCTTACACTTTCCCGAGTTGAACTTTAGCAGCCATTTTCTAGACCATTCCTCCAATTTATCCAGGTCGTCCAGTAGTCTCTGTCCATCTTCATCCGTCTTGATTCTTCTCATAATTTTTGCATCATCAGCAAACATTGAGAGGAATGAGTCTATACCCTCCGGAAGATCGTTCACATATATTAGAAACAGGATGGGTCCAAGTACTGAGCCCTGTGGGACTCCACTGGTGACATCTCGCCACTCTGATGTCTCCCCCCTCACCGTTACTCGCTGTTTCCTGTTGCTTAAGTACTCCCTTATCCTCTGGAGCACATTCCCTTTTACTCCTGCCTGTTGCTCCAACTTTTTTAACAGCCTTTTATGGGTTACTGTGTCAAAGGCTTTTTTTGGCAATCCAGGAAAATGCAGTCGGCCCACCCTTCTCTTTCCTGCCTAATTTTGTTGCCTGGTCATAAAATTCTATTAACCCTGTGAGGCACGATTTACCATCCCTGAACCCATGTTGGTGGTGCGTTACAAATTATTTCCCTCCAGATGCTCTACGAGCCTTTTCCTCACGATCTTCTCCATCACTTTGCATGGTATACAAGTTAAGGAAACTGGCCTGTAATTCAGTGCCTCTTGCCTGTCACCCTTTTTGTATATTGGGACCATGTTAGCTGTCTTCCAACTTTCTGGTAAGTCTCCTGATTCCAGTGACCTGTTATACACATAGAGAGTGGCACACTTAGTGCTTCTGCACCTTCCTTTAGTATCCATGGTGAGATTCTGTCAGGCCCAACAGCCTTTGTCACATCCAGCTCCAGCAGACACCTTTGACCTCATCACTGGTGAGGTCAAATCCTCCAAGGTTGCTTGGTTTGCCGCCTCCTCATTTAGTGCAGGGGCTTCTCCTTGTTCTATTGTGAAGACCTCCTGGAATCTCTTGTTGAGTTCTTCACACACCTCCTTGTCATTCTCTGTGTATCTGTTCTCCCCTTTCGCAGCTTCATCACTTGTTCCTTCACTGCTGTTTTCCTCCTGATGTGGCTGTGGAGCAGCTTTGGTTGGGTCTTGGCTTTACTCGCGATGTCATTTTCAAACTGTCTCTCTGCTTCCCTCCTCACTCTGAGGTACTCATTTCTGCCCTCTGGTATCTCTCCTGCTCTTGGTGTTCTGTTATTTCTGTAGTTTCTCATGTTCTTTTACTCAGTTGCTTCGCTACCTGCATTCCTGGTGGAACCATGGGTTTTTCTGTTGTTTCTCGTTTTTCTCCTTTTGGACGGGGATAACCTGTCTGCAGCTTCCTGGCACTTCTGGGTGACAAAATCCATCATGACCTGCACATTCTTGTCTCTAAGTTCTGTTTCCCATGGTATTCCCCTGAGGAAGCTCCGCATCTCGTCATATTTTCCTCTTTGGTAATTCAGTCTTTTTCCCTCCACTCCCGTCCTTGGATAGGTATCCCTACCTCCACCAAGTACTCATGGTTAGTACACTGTGGTCACTCATTTCTATGGGGGCTTAACTTTGACTTCCCTTATTTCTGACTCATTCAGGGTGAATATCAAATCGAGTCTAGCTGGTTCATCATTGCCTCTCACTCTTGTGGGTTCCTTGACATGCTGGCTCAGAAAATTCCTTGTTGCCACTTCCAAGAGTTTAGCTCTCCACGTATCTGCCACCATGTGGGTCCCCATTCTCCCAGTCTATCTTTCCACGGTTGAAATCGCCCATGATTAAGAGTCTTGAGCCATCCTGCAGGCGACTGAAGCTGCTCTCTCTCTATTATACTAATGGTTGCCACGTTGTTCCT
>WNGS01116029.1:61943-72932 GCA_020271785.1 Procambarus virginalis
GCAAACAAGCACTGGACCTAAAACAAAACACATAAGGAACATCATGAAATAGAACAAAGAAATCCTCCACAACGATCCATTAAGTGGTCACCAAGGGATCAATCGAATGTTGTATCAGGTAACTAAATATTTCTATTGTCCCAGTCTTAAGAAGGATATTGGCAAACATAGTAGACAGTGTGTAACCTGTTAAATTGTGGGTAAACCTAATTAAAGTGTACCTAACGCTCCCCTGCATCCAATTGTAGTTCCAAGTGAACCTTTTTCCCTCATTATCGATTGTGTAGGCCCTTTGAATAGGACCAAGTCAGGTCATGTATTTTTGATAACCTTAATGTGCGCCACATCCAAGTTCCCAGAAGCTTACCCCTGTTCGTAATATTAGAGAGAAGACAGTTATCCATCATTTGGTAAAGTTTTGTACCTTGTTTAGACTACCTCGAGTGATCCAGTCGGATAACAGTAGTAACTTCTGTTCTGCAGAGTTCCAACGATTCTGTGTGAAGTACAATATAGAACATCGTGTGTTCAGTACTTATCATCCACAGAGTCAAGGTGTCTTGGAGAGATTTCACCTGATTATGAAGCAGGTGTTACGGACTGTTGGCGAAGACTCCAGACGAAACTGGGATGAGGACTTAAGCTTTATACTATTTGCAGCTCGAAATGGGTTACAACATTCGTCAGGATGTTCTCCTTTCCAATTAGTATTCGGACATCAAGTGAGAGGCCCAATCAAGTTGTTGCGTGAGAGATTGATGGAAAACGTATCTCTCCCTAATGGAAGTCTGCTGTTGAGTGAGATCCAGCCCAAGTTGAAGAAGTACCAAGACGTGGCGAGTGAGCAACTGAAGAAGTCGCAGATTAAGATGAAACAAAACCATGACAAAAAGTTCAAGGTAAAGTTGAGATGTTTCCAGCCAGGTGATCTTGTTCTTGTTTTGAAATCCAGAGTGGAAGCTGCTTTAGCTTATCATTTTGAAGGTCCTTTTGAAGTTGTTTGCAGACGCTCTGAGTTAACTTATAAAATTAAAAGTCTGCAGGACCCTTCCAAAGTTTTAGTAGTGCACATTAACAGGTTGAAAGCCTTTCAAGGCTCCAGGCCAGTGTCATGTGTGGTGCAGGACACAGTCACCCCTGAGAACCATATAACTGATGACTTGTCTAATCCTACCCTCTGTCATCCTAGCTTTGAGGAGATGTTGGGACACTTGGATGAGGAGAAACAGGGAGAGCTGGGTGATTTTATACAACAGTATTCTGTTGACCAAGGAGGAACTCCACTTTCCTCCTTGGTCAATTGGTTTCCTCCACAATTGGATGCAGGGGAGCGTTAGGTACACTTTGATTAGGTTTACCCACAATTTAACAGGTTACACACTGTCTACTATGTTTGCCAATATCCTTCTTAAGACTGGGACAATAGAAATATTTAGTTACCTGATACAACATTCGATTGATCCCTTGGTGACCACTTAATGGATCGTTGTGGAAAGCTGAGAGGACTTGTTCACGGTATGCTTTGAGGACCACAAGCTTGGTAACAGTCTCGCAGTCCTCTAAAGAGGGAGATAACTTAGATCTTTATCGTCTCATTAGCATCTGATCTCGGAGGAAATATCCAACAACATCTGCCAAAGCATCCTCCTCCTTAACAGCTTCAGAATAACATGTATGTAAACTAGGATCACCCGGTTGAAGCTGGGTTAAAGTGTGGGATTTTACCTCAAAATTAGGGGGAGAGGTAGTAACAGGAGGTACTACTTCATTACATGGCACAACTCCCTCAACTGCACTAACCTTACCCAAACGAGCTATAAAAGTGTCAGCCAAGTTGATTTCCGGTTCTAACATTGGAGGTTTTCCAGCCATCCCTACGGTTGTAAGGTTGGAAACATCACTCTGGAACTTGGCGATTTGAGATCTGGTGACTGCGCAGGTTGGGTACACTTCAGGAGCAATCTCACTCGTTTCTGAGAGAACTCTACCTGAGTCACTGAACATGACTGGGAGATGACTGTTTATCAAGGTGCAAGCAATGTCATTCCTAGAATTGTATCGACACCAGGTATGGGTAAGGTATCGCACATACCTACAGTATATGGTCCAGACGTATAGGGGGATTGAATGTATGCTTACATAAGGGGAACACATTGCACTACCCCAACCCCTGTATAAGGATTTGGGGTAATGCACCTTATACCGCTGTATAAGCATTACTTTGTCCAGGTCAACCTTCTTGACCTTGGACAACATACTGGAAGTAATTAACGATGCACCAGTGTCCCTAAACATAACTTCAGGAACCCACTTGTCTACAACTCAAACAATTTTAGCATGAATCATAAAAGGGTCAAAACCAGCAAGCCACTGTGGCTTACCCATTACAATATGTCTCGGAATTATGACCTTGCCTTGCCTTACTTTACTCACCACCAAGGCGTTTGATCATAATTCCAGATGTAACCTGAAACAATGAAAGACTACATGTCCTTTCTGGTGGCAATAATTACGGTGGGGACCTAGATTTACGATGGTAATCCGTTCCCAGAGACGTATCGTAAGTCGAAATATCTTAAGTCGGAGCGATTTTTCCCATAAGAAATAAAGAGATTTGAATTAATCCGTTCCACACCCCCCCCTAGTAATATTAACTTAAAAATACATTTTATACTGAATACCATTTTTTTCTCTAACTACAATTCAGTACATATGTTTATTTTACCTTTATGGAGGACTCTTGATGGTGTATGGAAGATGGTGATGAGGGGGAGGAGGAGGAGAGGTGTTACTGTTTGGAAGGGGAGTCCCCTGCCATTATAACATCAGGCAGTGATGATTTCTCTGGGGTACACTCTCTCCAACGTTTTGCCTGCATACCACTGGATTGTGGTTCACTGCTTGTTTGTCTCACTAAAAATTTGTATAGTGACACTTCTTTTTCCCTTCGTTTTAACATTTGTTTGTAGTGATGCATCACAGTGTCATTGAAAAGGTTAAGGCAGCGGCCTACTACAGCTTACTCTGGGTGAGTCGTTTCAACAAAAGTTTGTACTGCTTCCCACAGTCTACACCACTTCCTAATTGTTGAGGAAGGGACATTCTTTACTGCCTCCTCCTTCCCTTTAGAAATTTGCTCAGCTGGCTCTATGGTCATCCTCACATGTGTTTTCATATGTGAAACCTTACCATTGACTTTCTTGGGACCCATGGCGTGATATATAATAATCAGTTTTATGTTCAAAAAGCAAAAAAAAAAAAACGCCAAAACATGGAATTTCTTATAAGCGTGATCATTACTAATCGGGCGGCTCTAGTAAACTGAGGCAGGTCTGCCCGCGCAACCGGGACCCATGTACTCTGTCGACCTGAAAGTGTATCAACGAATATCGTTAGTCGACGACACTATCGTAGGTTGAGTCGCATTTCCGATCAAATTTATATCGTAAGTCGAGGTGCCACTGTACATTGTTTTACATCAGCCGAACTTGTCGAACCTGATGTGGCTCTATTAGGGATAACAGTACCCTTAGATTTACTAGATGCCTGGTCTGCCCTGGCTGTAAGAACAAACTTAGCATTATAATGACTACTCTTTGACTTCTCAGAATTATCCTGCCTAGACGTGAATGCTTTAGGTGCCAATATGAGAGTTATTATACGGTATCTTATTTATCGTCTCATGTTCATCTGCCAACATAGCTAAATCAAGAACATCCTTGTAAGAACGTTTACCTGTGGCTAGTGCCATAGTCAACTTAACAGGCAAACAAGACAAAAGTTCTTCTACTAGGATGAGCTGCTTAAAGGATAAAAAATCAAGAGTATTATTTCAATTAAGCAACCTGTCAAAGATTTACTCTTTTACTCGAGCAAAATCTGTAACTATCTGATCAGGTGCACGCTTGAGACCTCTACACTTTTGTCTTAGTGCCTCTGCATTCAGTTTATTTCCTTGCAAGATCCTTTTTTTAACTTTGGGGTAGTAAAGGCTGTCTGCAAAAGGGAGCGAGGCAAAAATCTCTTGTGCCTTCCCATGCAACTAACCTTGCATGATGGTCACCCAAGAAATCTCTGGCCATTTCAAACTAGTAGCTAATTTTCAAAAATGCAAGAAAAACAATTCGAGGAACTTCTCATCAAATTTGGGAAATTCAAACCCTTTTGGGAAATAAAGCCCAGTGCTGTGAATACTACTTGAACTTCCCATAGAACCCTTACTACTAGCAATGGCTGCAGCTTCTAGCTTTTTCTCCTTAAGCCTAATCTGCGCCTCAGCCATCTGCTGTTTAATTCTAACTATTTCTAACTCTTATTTCTTTCTTTGTGCCTAGTTTCCTCTTCTCCTCTGAGTCTAAATCTAACTCGGCTTCTCTCTGCCTTGTTCCCTCTTCTCCTCTGAGTCTAGCCAACTTTAACTCAGCTTCTCTCTGCCTAGTTTCCTCTTCTCTTTGTTTAATGTCTTCTACACACTTAAACCTTTCTAACTCAACTTGCTTTAGCTAAAGTTCTAACTCCTGCCTTCTCAGTCTACCAGTACTCTAGCCTCGTCAGGGTATTCATCTAGTACCTCATCACTCAACATGCCATCTTCAAGTAGATGCAGGAAAATAATTCGCAATAACTTGTGAATTATTGCCACATCTAACTCTTGGGTTTTTCCCATACAAATCAACACTGATTTAGTTAAGGTCTTAATTCACTGATGGATTCTGCAAAATCTCTTTTGCTATTTGCTCCATCTTAATTAATTAATAAGACACTTTCTACAAAAACTACTTTTACCAAAATAAGAATATACTAGATTAGCATGTCCCACATGCATAAAAAATGGAAAACTTACCTCTGTCGTGCAGTGTTGCAAGTGCAGTATTAACTAGGTTCACATAGGACTGCAAGCTGAATCATATGCTGAAACAAATTATCAAAGCGTCTTCTAAAAATGTTACCAGAACATTCACATCAAGGGCACAACACACTAGAAAATAAGCATAGATCAGTCTAACCGTGTCATTCAAAATATTTATCGTGAACTTTAGGATTTCTACAATAATGGTCCTGAACAAAGGAGTTACATCATAATGATCCTGAACAACCGGAGTTACCTGATTGAGATCACTGACAGTTCCCCCATTATAATGTTATGGGTCCCCATTATAATGTTATGGGTCCCCATTTAAGTGTTATGGGGGAGTGAACCTTCAGCATCGCTGAAAAACATAGCATGGCCAATGATCAATAAAGGTCTCGGGGAGTTAAAGGCTAGTAAAATATATTCCAGTTAAATGGGCATAAAACATTAGTCACCATAACACCATAAGAAAATACAGTCTCTAAAGTTCACATTCTATTACCTAATCCAGCTTCTTAAAGCTTTGCATGATCATCACCAGACCTCAAAACTGCATACACTCAGTACTAGCTGACACCAGGCTCTATCCTGGTGCAGTGGGACACTAGCACCTATTATGCTGTTAATACCAATACAGGAATGGTGGTGTCACAATCATTAACAAATGAGGTTGAGGAATCAAATGAGGTTGAGGAATCAATATCAACATAGCACAATGGCATCACTTGAGATCCTCATGTACCCACCTCAATAATACATATAAAAGCACTTACCACCTGGTATAAATGAAGTACAATGGTAGAAATGATCCATGGTATACACTACTGCATATTATTTAAATATCCTAGCAGATAATTATCACAAATAAGGCCACTAAACCTGGACCAGAGCAACATACATGCGCCCTACTAGTAAGCTCAAAGAGTAGTGACAGCCCAAGAGCCAAGCAGGCCGGGAGCGACACTGTAACCAGCATCCACAAGTCACATGACTCTAATCTTTCAAATATCACAAGCTCATATACAGATATTTATCAATAATTAACTTCTAATTCATAATATAACTGAACAAGGGTTATAATACTGAACCCTACATAATAATACATATCAATAAAGCCCTACATAATAAAGTATATCCTGATATATAAATAAGTGAACAGAGAATTCATATTAGCAAGACATGGTAACACTGGCTGGGACGGTACACAAGGGGGAAAGAGGGGAGGGGGGAGGTTAAGGGAGGATTTCAAGACGTTATTCATATACAAAATAATTATCAAAACGTTGTCTCTGTGGTATACATCTCACAGTGCCAGAATGTAAATTACTGTCATGACAAGAGGAAAATGCGATAAACAATAACGAAATGGACATTTCACTGTATACATACGAGTAATACATCAGATACCTAAATGTATACATTCTACATCATAATATACATATCATGTCCTATACAGCAATATGTAGCATTCCATAATATAAGCACATAATGGTGTTTTCCAAGCATGACATTAGACTACTGCTATTTCTACACTTCCAATATATATATATATATATATATATATATATATATATATATATATATATATATATATATATATATATATATATATATATATATATATATATATATATACAAACATATAGCAAATATTATATGGTACATAAATTTAATATAGTAGTAGTAGTAGACATCCTTCAGTCTCGGGAGACTATGGAGTTGCGCTCTGGTTGTCAATCCTGGTGCAGCGTCTGGTGTGACTGATGAGGCCAATCCGAGAGTGGCAGTCCATTACACACCGAGCACAAACGAAGTCCGATTCTGGTCCGTCTTCCTGGCTACCGGCTTTCCTTCTCTGTCTCTTTGCCTCCGATTCCTTGGCAAGTGACTCCTCGAACTTGGAGAGACCTCTTTGAACAGACTGCCTGCAGGCTGAACGGTCTGCAGCCAGTGTCTCCTATATAGCAAGATCGACGTCCATGGCTTTCAGGTCCCTCTTGCATACGTCTTTGTACCGTAGCTGGGGCTTGCCTGTTGGACGCTTTCCCTGTATCAGCTCTCCGTACAGGAGATCCTTGGGGATCCTGCCGTCGCCCATTCGCACAACGTGCCCGAACCAGCGCATTCGTCTCTGTTTCAGCATTGTGTACATGCTGGTGATTCTTGCTCTCCCCAAGACGTTGTTGTTTGTCACCTTGTCCTGCCAGGTGATGTCCAAGATGTGTCGAAGGCAGCGCATGTGGAAGGCATTCACCTGTCTTTCCTAACGGGCGCGGAGTGTCCAAGACTCACTGCCATAAAGGAGAGTGCTCAGGACACAGGCTCTGTAAACCTGAATCTTAGTATACTCAGTCAGCCTATTGTTGGCCCACACTCTCTTTGTCAGTCTGGACATGGTAGTAGATGCCTTACCGATGCGTTTGTTTAGCTCCGTATCAAGAGAGAGGGAGTCAGAGATTGTGGAGCCCAGGTACACGAAGATGTCTTCGTGAACGACTTCCAGTTTGGAATCGGAGATGCCGATGTCAGGTGGGGAGTCCACCCCTAGAAATTTAATATACAGAGGTATATTTGTCATACATCGGCAATACACAATTTCTTCTAGTATATTGTTTAAGGAAGTTTAGTTGGATATTATAATATTCGTGATACTAGGCCAATCAGCCAAGATATCACTATACAATCTGAACACATCATACAGCAGCCACAGTATTATCATACTGGTGTATGTGTGGCATAACATTCACTAAACAGTTTCTCTCAAGTCTATGTCTTTATCACTTAGTGGAAATGTAAATTAACTATTTAACCAGAACAATTAATTAACTGTTCCATGGATTGCTAATTAATTACTACGCGTATTATGTTACTCTAATTCACTTGCCTAAGCAGGTGTCTACAATAAACATGTGAATTCACGAGGTGCTAATTATCTCTAATTAATCTATGCACATAATCCATCCCATAGACAGATCTAATTAAACCAACGAATTACGCGAGCCCAATTGACTTCGCCCTCCGACAGTCAAACCCTTTGACATTAATAATCTACCCTAATTAACATGAGACACTAATTAGCCATCCCACGGACAGGTAATTAGTCTAGAGCAATTTACATTAACACAAACTACTGTCGCCCTTCGACAGTTCCTCATTTACTGTGTGAATTCACTTATGCAATGACGGGAGACGGGAGATATCTCATGTCCACGAGGCTAACCATAGCCCGTGCTTCTTGCCCCGCTCCTGTGCCAGGTAAGTTACGGGATCACCATAGCCCGTGCTACTTGGAACTTGTTCCGAGCAGCTGAATCTATAACATCAGCAACAACTTGTGCAATGCTGATGACACAATTAGCTACAGTGATCAATTAGCTGTCCAACGGACAGATAATTGTACTCAATGTATTTACGTTAATCTCATGATTGTCTCAGCACAACAGTCTCTCCCGTCAAGCCATGTGCTACCCCCTTAGGTGTGTTAATTATCCTCAATTAACAGTCACTGAATCCTTCATGTGTCATAAATAAATGTTTACACCCAAGGTCTTGTCGTATAGACAAATAACACACGGTACACTCGGCAGCACCCTGTCATGAGTGCACTACTAATACTTGGTGGTGACTGGCCAGAGACGGCGAGAGACACCCCGACAATATATATATATATATATATATATATATATATATTAATATATATATATATATATATATATATATATATATATATATATATATATATATATATAGGGAGGGAGTACCACGTCTGGCTGGAAGAAGGGGGACCCATACCCTCGGAGGAAACCATAACACATTGGAGGGAATATAGGTCCCCTCCAATACAGTTTCTGTGTGCTTTTCTCCTACCACCCCCTTCCCGTTTTTTTTTTTTTTTTTTTTTGCTTTATTGTGTATTTAAAGATTACAAGACATACATGACAAATGCCTAAAGGTTATGGATCTCTTGAAGCTCCTCCGCTTCTGGACAGGAACCGAGGACGCAGCAGGCATTTCCCCTCTGGATCGCCACACTGAGGCGCTGAAACAAAAAACTAGAAGCCCATGGGTCTCTGGTGACGTCAATGAGCTTGGAACCCAATTCCTTGAGAAATCCCAAGGCACTCTTGCCCCAGGGGCTATGCGTCTCAGACGCTATGGGAACAAAGAGGTATTGACCTCCCAGTCGCCTGTACTTGAGTGATTTTGCTGTTTCCCTGTGGTTGGCCGCCACACCTGCTTGATCAGCTCCGAAGTGTACATAAGTGTCATCCAGGGTGGATACACATGTGTAGTCCCACACCAACTGTCTACCCTCCTTCCAGGAGTATAGGTGATGCCATCAGGGCGAAGTGCGGGGAAATCCAGGTTTTGGACCCATAGGATGCGAGGTTCTCTCTCCGCTGAGCACCTAGCTGAGACGAGGCTTCTCTTGATGATGTCATTGACCTCGTTGTGTCTTGCATGCCAGCCCTTTGTGCTTCCGCAATGCAACCCATGCAGTCCGTATTGGTCTGCTTCCACCCTGTTGCAAATACACTTGTATTCAGTGTGAATTGGGGCACCAAGGCGGAGGGCCACTGCTACTCGAAGGGATTCTGGATCTAGGCACGTGCCCATTGCTGACATGGGTACTGCCAGGAGGAAGTCTCCTGCATGGGGTGCACGCACTGCTCTGAGGCGGGCTTTCTCCTTGTCTGATGTTGCGGCGCTGAGCATGGCATCAGCTACTTTTTCCACTAGAGGGTGGTCCCAGCCGGATTGTTTGTGTTGTTTTGTTGGCTCTATAATGGTTGCTGGGGCTGCAAGAACATGCCACTGATTTGAACATTCAGTGAAAGCAGGATCGTGTATTCCTGCTGAATCTCTCAGGGTTGCAGGTAAGATATCTCTGACGAGGTCGTGCGATGCATGGGGAGGAAAGGAAGGCTGGTAGAGCGATTTGGGAGGCTGTGCGGACACCAAGGCCGCCGAGTCTTACAGGAAGGGTTGCTTGCTCCAACTGAGAGTCGTCCAATGGCAGGTTCAGGACTTTCACCAGCATGGACCTCAGGAGGGTGTCATACACATTTAACTTAGGGCTGCTGTAGGATGGAGAACATCTCAGAAAGTAGGTCAACTTAGGGAGAGACAGGCATCTTGTGAGGAGAAAGAGAGCATCATGGGCATCAATCTTGTCAATCCTGCCAGCATTCTCTTTAGATCAGTGATTTTTGCATCCAGGACCTCCTCGATTGCTCGTGGCCCAATGGGGGCACCCAGGAGAGTGCAGTCCGGTGGCTCGACAACGAGAATGTCTGAAAGAACATTTTGTATTTGCCCAGTGATGTCTGGTTGCGGAGATTATTTCACACTTGGATGCATTGAGAATGAGGCCTAAGGCTGCTCCCTGCTCCTGGATTTTCCTTATACCTCCAAAATGGTTTCCGGGGTTCCAGCGAGAGTGCCATCATCCAGGTACCAGATGTTTAGCTCGCTTGTCAGACTATCAGTGACCTCTTTGATAGCTAGGCAGAAAAGGAGGGGGCTAAGGGGTCACCTTGTTGGACACCTTCACAGGAGTTTATTTCATGCTCCCCAAAAAGAAGCTTAGAGTCCCCACTGTAGCACGATCGGATGAACGGGTAAAGGGGACGGAAATGGTTGTGTACAGCCCTGAGGACAGCGTCTCGTCTGACTTGATTGAAGCATTTTTGAAGTCAAGCTTTACTAGTGCCTTCTGGTCCGGAGATCAGCAATGTAAGCCCGCGCTGCATGTGCTGCAGCTTCACACCTAGGGGAATCCCAACCCGAGCTGATGAGGTTTCAGCAAGGTGGCTGCTTCCTGGCTGATAGATCTCACTGCAGCCTTAGCTACGAGGCTCGGAGGTGTTGCCAACGGCAATGGCCGGATTCCCCTATCCTTCTCTTTAGAGCACAGAGCGCTGCTCCATAAAAGACAGGCCTGATGTCCTCAGGGATGCCGCCACAAGCCAAACACATTTGGAGAATCTGGTAAGTTCCACTAGAAGGTCTTTGCAGCATCTCCAAGCACCGGTTCAGCATTTGTTTGATGGTGCTTGGGTCTTAGGCCTGTAAAGCCCCCTGCTGAACCTGTTGGGAAAGACATGGCTGCTTTGTACACCTCAGACTCTCGAACA
>WNGS01116029.1:73932-86305 GCA_020271785.1 Procambarus virginalis
AATGTCAAGTAAGTAAGTAAGTAATTATCAAAAGAAGGCACCAAACCGGGAAGGCTATGTAGCACCATCAAATGTGCGGAATAATCAGAGGGCGCTAAATATCACCAAGGATGCCAATACGAGAACAAAAAACGCATAAGGCGAACGATATCAAAAGTATCCGAGTCACCAAGAATTCTATCGAGGGACAGGTGACCGCGAGGGGCGGTCGGAAAGCAAGACACACGCTCGTCCCGGAAGTCAGGACATTCAAGAAGACATGCACGACCGTAAGAGGGACAATGCAATTAGGACAATAAGGAGCAGGGCGGCGCTCCATCAAGTGACCATGGGTTAAGCGAGTATGGCCAATACGCAACCTCGCCAGAGCAGTTTCCCATCGCCGGTTACGGTGATAGGAGGACGGCCACGAGGAAACACAACATTTAAGAGTACGGAGTTTGTTACCAGTAACAGACGACCAAGAAGCCTGCCAACGGGTAAGGATGGAGGAATGGATAACCGGGTAAAAGTCGGAATATGGAATACCTTTACGAGAGATGGGACAAGAGCGGACAGCTTCCTTGGCGGCAGCATCCGCACGCTCATTTAAAGACACGCCAATATGGCTGGGAACCCAACAAAACTCAACCGACTTAAACTTACTGTGAACAAGAAACAGCCAATGCTGGATCTCGACAACTACTGGATGAACCGGATTAAAGGACCCGAGAGCCATGAGGGCACTACGAGAGTCAACAACAACCACAAAGGAAGACTGACAACGAGAAAGCAGGAGACGAAGAGCATAGAGAATAGCATAAAGCTCCGCTGTAAAGATGCTAGTCTCCGGAGGTAAGCGACACATATAAGTGCGATCAGGAAAAACAACAGAGTAGCCAACACCGTCCGCAGACTTAGACCCATCGGTGAAGACAGAAACGGAGCGGGAGTGAGAAGAAAAGTGCTCAAGGAAAAGGCGTTTTAGAACCGTAGGAGAGGTAAAAGCTTTAGTGACGCGGGTCAAGGATGTACAAAACTGCGGAAGGGGGACTCTCCACGGGGGCAAAGAAGGAACAACACGAGGAGAAACATTAGAAACACGAACGGAAAGAGAATCCTGTAAGCGAGATAACCGGACAGAAAGAGGGAGGTGGTGAAGAGGAACAGGAACCGCAGGAGGGGTAAAAGTTAAAGCACGACAGAGGCGAGAGGAAGGATGTTGCAAGGACCGCGCAAGATAGCGAAGACAGTAGCGATCACGGCGGTCCTGGAGAGACAGGAAGCCAGTGTCAACATACAAGCTAAGGACGGGAGTCGAACGAAAGGCACCAGAACTGAGGCGCAGCCCAGTATGGTGCAAAGCATCAAGACGGCGAAGAGCAGAAGGAGAAGCAGAAGAGTAAGCAGGGCAACCATAATCGAGCTTAGACAGGACGAGAGAGGAATGCAAAGCAAGGAGAGTGCGCCTATCCGCTCCCCAAGAAGTATGGGACATACTCGAAGAGGGTAGGGCCTTAGAGCACTCAACACGAGGTAAGAGATATGGGAGAGACAACGAGTGCAAGGAAGAACCCAAAACTGGAGATCTCAGGATGCATAGTGACAAGAAGACGTCCAGAAAACGATGTCAAGGACCCAAAAGCTTCGCGGATCTTTGTACTCAAGGGGATACCATAAGTGACAAAGAGGGACGAAGAACGACCCGTTTCCGAGTAAAAGACATGGCACAAGTCTTAGAAGTAGAGAACTTGAAGCCATGATCGGTGGCCCAAGACGACACGGCATCAATCGCAAGTTGAAGCCGGCGCTGAAGGAGAGGCGAATCATCACCCTGACAGCAAAGGGTAAGATCATCGACATAGAGAGCGGAGAAGACACCTGAAGGAAGAGAGGAAAGAAGACCATTGAGGGCAACCAGAAAAAGAGTAGTGCTCAGAACACTACCCTGGGGCACACCTTCGTATTGCTGAAAAGAGGCAGAGAGAGCGGTACCAAGGCGCACCCGAAAGGAACGACGAGAGAGGAAGCTGCGGAGAAAGAGAGGGAGATGACCACGAAGGCCAAAAGAATGAAGCTGGGATAGAATATGAATCGCCAAGTGGTGTCGTAAGCCTTTTCCAGGTCAAAAAGGACGGCAACAACGGAGGTCTTCGCAGCAAAAGCAGTACGAATATAGACCTCCAAGTTCACCAGGACATCTGTCGTGCTGCGGCACTTGCGGAAACCAAATTGAGAAGGGGAGAGGAGGTGATGGTGTTCCAGGAACCACATCAGACGAACGTTAACCATACGTTCAAAGAGTTTGCAGACACAACTTGTGAGGGCAATAGGGCGAAAGTCCTTAGGGGAAGTTCCCAGAGACCCTGGTTTGCGAACAGGGAGGACAACGGCATCGAGCCAGTCCTCAGGGACTGACGACGACTCCCAGATCCGATTATACAGACTCAGTAAATACTGAGACGTGCACGGAGGGAGATGGCGAAGCATCTCATAATGAATACCATCGGAGCCCGCCGCCGTAGAACCGCAGAGGGCCAGGGCAGAACGAAGTTCAGAGAGAGAGAAGGGATCGTTATAGGAAAGTCGAAGACGAGTGCAGAAATCTAAAGGACGAGACTCAAGGACAGGTTTACGAAGAAGGAAAGATTGGGGAAGATGAAGACCAGAGCTAACAGAAGAAAAGTGGGAACCCAGTTCGGTAGCGACCTGCAACGGGTCCGCCACAAGAGTACCACGGAGGTGAAGGACGGGGAAACATCGGGAACGAACTTACCCGCTATCTTGCGGATACGCTTCCAGATCTGTGGCAGGGGAGTTTCGGACGTAATTGTGGAGACATAAGAAGCCAACATTCACGTTTAGCCGTACGGATGGCCCTACGGGCCACCGCACTCGCTTTCCGAAAGAAAAGAATCGGTCGTCTGCCGACGGCGGTGCCTCTTCCAGGCTGCACGCTTACAGCGGACAGCCCGAGCACAGTCCGCATTCCACCAGGGAACGCACTTCCGTGGACCCCGAGAGGAAGAGCGAGGAATAGAGCGGAGGGCAGCGTCGAAGACAGTGTCATGAAAAAGGAGGAGAGCGCGAGGGAGAGGCAGAAGGGAGAGGTCAGAGAGAGCAGCACTGAGGGTAAATAGGTTCCAGTCCGCTTTAGCAAACTGCCACCTAGGAAAAGAGAGGGAAGGGCGAAAAGAGAAAAAGGAAACAAGGATAGGGAAATGATCACTGCCATGGAGGTCATCAAGAACCTGCCACGTGAAATCTAAGTAAAGAGAAGAAGAGCAGAGAGAAAGATCAAGACAGGAAAGGGTGCGAGTCCGAGAGTCCAAATGAGTGGGCTCACCAGAATTCAGAAGAGACAGGGAAGAAGAGAGGAGAAACGGCTCAAGAAGGCGACCCGGGTATTCGTCAAAACGTCACCCCAAAGAGAATGACGACAATTGAAGTCACCCAGCAGGAGCACAGGCTCCGGCAAGGAGTCCAAGAGGTGTTTCAAATCAGGAAGAGAAAGCGGGACACTGGGGGAGATAAATGGAACAAACTGTGTACCATTTCCCCACAAAGATACGAGCAGCAGAACAATGGAGGGGCAAAGGAAAAAGTAAAGGAACAAAGGGAACATCAGCGCGAATCAAGAGAGCAGAAGAATTAGGAGCCCCAGCAACGGCTGGGGGGGGGAGAGAAAGGAATAGCCACGAAAACGACCAGGACGAGCACCAAGCATCGGCTCCTGGAGACAGACACAAAGGGGCGAAAACCGCGAAATTAGAAGTTGGAGTTCGAGGAAATTGGCGTAATAACCTCGAACGTTCCATTGAAGAATAGACATCGACGAGAAGAGAAAGGACAACAACAGAAAACAAGGAAGAAACAAAGGCGAAAGAGCAACACAGCACGTTAAAGAATATCAGGGTCGGGATCAGGGTCAGCAAAGTCAGGGTTAGGGGGCATGGGTAAACTGAGCAAAGACGGAGGGAAGGAAGCGGGAGAACAGACCAGAGGTGGGCGGGCGGGGTCCGGAGGAGGAAGAGGAGGAGACAACGGAGAGGAGCAGTCAAGGACAGCAGCAGGAAGAGGGGGAGTAGAAAGAGGGGAGCGCACCTCAGCAAGGGCAGCAACCGAAAGGGAAGCAGGGGCCAAAGAAACCTCCATAGCAGGAACAGGGGGCGCAACCACTGAAATGGGAGGGGAAGGAGCAATAGAGCCAGTAGTAGGGGTCGAGGAAGAAAGCGAAGCCTTCTTACCCGCCGGGGAGGAGGAAGGAGAGGAGCCAGGCTTACGCTTCTGACTTAAAGAGACCGGTGTCCCAGCAACTACGTACCGGGCAACGGATTCCAGTGTCTCAACAGGAGAAGCTGAACGAGAGCACACACGACGGCCGTTAGGAGAGCGATGGACATCCGCCTGCACCGACAGGCGGCGGGGAGAGTCAATAGATGGAGGAGGAGGATGGGAAGGAGGATCGGAGGGAGACGAGGAAGAAGACACAGGAGACACGACAGACCGGGTAGAAAGAAGGGGAACCCCAGACAGAGGACCAGGAGGGGGACCCTTCGGGACAGAACTCAAAGGAACAGAGGAGGGAGCAGTGGGCGTATCAGGGTCCAAGGCCCGGAAACGGTTGTGAGTCTGAGGAAGGTGGGAAGGACGAGGAGAGGAAGAGCGCAACACGCGAGCATAAGAGACGTTAGCATAAGGCGGGAGCCGGCGAACCTGGCGCCTCGCCTCAGGAAAAGATAAACGCTCCCGGTGCTTCAAGTTGAGGACGGCTGCCTCAAGCTTGTAATGGATACAGGCACGGGAGAAGGTAGGATGGGCCTCACCGCAGTTGAGGCAGCGAGCTTGGGGAGAAGTGCACTCCGACTTAGAGTGACCTTCACCCCCACACAAAGGACAGAGAGAGACAGTCCCAGAGCAGCGGAGGGCACCATGCCCAAACCTCCAGCACTTGTTACAAAGTCGAGGAGAAGGAATATACTCCTGGACAGAGCACCTGGCACCAGCGAGAATGACAGAGGATGGAAGGGTCCTACCATCAAAGGTGACCTTCACAACTCGAAGGGGTTGACGGCGACGACCACGAGGGGGACGAGTAAACGAGTCAACCTGGAGGACAGAATGGCCTTGGGCATCAAGGATATGCCGAATGTCATCGTGGCAGTCCTGCAGATTCCGAACACCGGTTGCAACATGGGGTGGGAGGAGAATAGTGCCAACACTGGCATTCACCGAGTGTTCTTGGAGACCCGAACAGGGATCTCACCAAGGCAGGATAAGGCAGCCAAGCGGGAAGCTGCATCCTGAGAAGGAGCAGCAACGACACGTGTACCGAGACGAGTGGGGTTGAAGGTGACAGACGCATCCACGGAATCAACGAGATGCCGATGGAGGGAGAAATCGTCAGGAGGCGCGGAATCAAGAGGGAGGAGATCAAAGTATTTGGCCCATGAAGCAGGACCAAACAAGGCCTGATACGCATCAGTACAGGAAGGAAACGAGCGAGTGCGGCCGTGGCGCTGACGGCGTTGAGAACCCCTAAGAGAGAGGGGACAAAAGGCGCAGTAGTCACAACGAGAGACTTAGCCGCACCAGGGGACGAAGTGGTCACCACTGGGGGCTGGAGGCTCGACCCAACCACAGAGGAGGGAGGGGAGCTGGGGGAAGAAGTCAGGATGGTCAAAGGAGGAGCAAGGTCGGGGCCCAATGCAGCGGGAGCTACAGAGCCTGGTCTTCCAATACAGGCCGACTCGGGGGCTTGGTCGCCCACTCCACGAGCTTGAGAGGGTACAACAGAAACATTAAATGGCATGTGTACGAAAAGCGATAAATTCATCCACGAATGTGCCCCCGTACCCACCATGGAGCCACAATTAGAGGCAGGACACCCAACAGGAAGCTATCGCCGATCATGCTGGGGCCCCCTAGGGGTGCGTCGTCAGTATACGCCCCACAGACGCCACCTTAAGAACCGTCAGTCCGTCGAGATCGGGTTCAGCGACGAAAGGGGGATTGACAATAAAAGGTTCCCCTCGCTCGAGACGTTGGGTACTACAGTTCTACGGGTGCAAGAGTATGCCTCCTCAAGCACCTGGGCATCAAAATAGAAGAAGTCCAAAGAAAGATCCAAAACAAGCAAAAGGTCGGCATGAAACGACAAGCAGATAGGAGAAGAGGGGAGAAAAACGAAACAGAAGGAAAAGGAAAAGGTGCTCGTCACAATTGGAGAGGACGGCAGCAGGTGCACAAGGCTGGAAAAGGACAGAGGACTGTCCCAAGGAGCATCACACTCCGGCAGCCGCCCACTAAGCCCCCTCTCACGGCAACAACGAGCCGAGCGGGGAGGGGGGATCAATGTCAAAACAAATCGTGGGTATACTTCCCCAGTCCGTTGCATCTGTAGGTGTACATGCAGTCGATGACTCTACTGTTAAGTTCATTTTCCCTAAAAACACAAATCCCCTCTCCCTGGCTTCGGATTCTCCTCTCATCGGATCCACGATGATGGTACAAAGAATTAAAAGTGACTTAGGATTTGATGCAGACGATATTTCCGTAACTTGGCCAAGTCACAGAAAATGTGTCAAGCACGAGCAACAACCAAGCAAGAATAACACCTGGCACTAAACCCAGGGCTCACGCCAAGATGGACTCCTGGTTCAACCTTGATGCTGAGCGAACGTTTGGATACCTCCTCCGCCTGGGAGCCGCCGGATCACGTCCTGTTTTCGCGTTTTGGCTTTGGTACTGCCGTTTGGCATCCCTCTTCAACGGTCCGATTGTACGACGCCTGGCGCACATATCGCCTTGGGTCACGGGATTGTTGATAGATTTTTTTTTTTTTGCGTGTTCTGGCTGGTTCTCCTGGCGGGGTGACGGTGTTCGGGGGCCGGCTTGGCCGAGAGGAGCCAGGGGTTGGCGGGTCTTGGTGGGCTCCTGGTGTGCCCTCCAAGTCGTGCTGGTGTCGTGCTTGGCGGCTGGATTCTGCTCTGCCGGAGGACACTGGATGACTTTTTGCGTTTTAGATGGGGGCAGAGTTTTGGTTTTGCTACCTGGTGTTCTCTGTGTGGGGCGGGGCCGGTGCTTGTCACCCTGCAGAACTTCTGGTGCTCCCCAATCATCTGCCTGACTGCGTTTATTTGTCGTATGGCATATTAGCACTTTAGCGCCTTCGGCGCAGCGTAAAAAAACTTACCGTAAGTGCTTTCGGCGTCTCGCGCGCTTAAGCGGTACGGGCGAAAAGTGTATACTCTTTTTACTGTCCTGACACTATTTGTAGACCTACGTATTTAAATTTGGTATCACTGTGTTCGCAATAGAATTCTCTATAAGAACATACATATAAAATACTGCCAAACAGAAACTGTTTGAAACAGTTCAAACAGAAACAGAAGCTCTCGCCAAACTGTTTGGCAAGAGCGCCGAACAGCAACAAATGTTTCCACTCTCTTAATGATTGCGATGACCACATTTATCCTACATCATTGATTATGGTATCATTGGAACCGCAATAAAATTCTCTATACGGACATATGCATATAAATATAGAATCAATGTCGCAACCAACCCACAAGACGGTTGGAAGTGGCTGAAGTGTTACCCGCGGCAGCATATCGGCGCCATACAATTGTTATACCAAGATGAATCACTGCCATGCCGTTTTCTTTAATAAGCTCTTCGGTTATTAGAAAAAACGTAAATTTCATGGTGAACATTTTTAAACTATCCCCAACACAATCGGATAGAAAATGGAATTTATACAAATATTTTATCGTTGGACTCGCGCGTGCGTCCGCTAAGTATCCAGGACTTAAAAGATTGGACGCTTATCGCGTCCGCTAAGCGCGAAAGTGTTAGTTTCTAGTGATTGGCGTCACTCGTTTCGCATTTTGGCTTGGCGTTTCACCTTTCCTGGCTTCGTGATTTACCCTTAACAGGTACGCCGGGGCGCATCCGTACGCACGATCGTCATCGCCCCTAAATCAACAACAACAACACGCCAAGACAGTTTTCCCCCAGTACTCAAATCTGTCAATCACAGATTAGTACGTCAGAGCCTAGTGCCTCGAACAATCACAGAGCTCTTACGTACCACGCAACCCTGTGACCTCACTGGAATGGGGTTCTGGGTGGTACCGGCCCACGACCGTTACTCCCCCAAACCCCAATTTTCCCATTGCTCTCCTTGCTACACCAAACTCAAACAAAACATATACGAGACTATATCTTTCCTTGCAAACCTGCCAGAGCAACTTCTGTAGTAGCAATGGATAGGTCATGACATAGGCTTTCCATAGACTCCCAACAAGCTGGTGAAGATCAAGTTTTTCTCAAACATGGGCACGTGTGCACACACTGTGCACTGTCCTCTCCTGTCGTATTCTTTCACAAAACAGTGCACTAAGGAGCTGGAAATAACCCCCCTCCACTGAACTGTGTGTCTTTATACAAAGGCACTTGCATGGTGTAATTGCTTAGCCGCTGCCACTGAAATCCCGAGCATAGGTGTAGTCACCTGCCTGCCAACCCTCACCTCACGTATTAGTGTGATTTTCGGGCATCTGTGTCTTTTACCTGCAGGTGTGTCAACTTATGATACCACTTGTGGTTAGTGTAGACACACAGCATGCCTCCTGGTAGTATCCTGCCGTATCAAATACGGGTGTGTTAGGAAAGCCTGTCATCCAGTGCTCTCACGTCGTAACAAGCGAGACCAGCTGTCAAGCCACTTACGAGGATGCTTGCATGAATGGCCATGAGCGAGTGAATGGTCAGTGCAATCCTACTGTAAGTATAAGATCTTTGTTGGGATTGAGTACTACAGATGTTGGAGGTAGCATGTTTGGAGCAGATGCTCTTTTGTTTATGATCTTGTTAACAATATTTCATGTACCTGATTATTGTTTTGTTGTTGTTACTGGCGGAGAATAAAACCAAGAGGACGAAGATTGTTTCTCTGACCCCAACCAAAACAGTGGCGATGAGGATTAACATCTCCGGCAGAGAGCTTGGGTACGAGACGTGGTGTGAGGATCAAGAGAGAGCAGGGTACGTCGTGTGGACGAGTGGACACTTCGCGCACAACAGTACAGTGTGCTACCACCGTGACAATGACTACGCCGCTCATGTCAATGGAGCCGATAAACACTGCCAAGATCTCGTTGGACCTGTGGCTCAGCCTGCTGGAAGCACACTTTCAGTGCCGGGAGATTAAGGAGGACGCCAACAAGAAAGAGGTACTCTTAGTTTCACTGGGCTCTGAAGCATATAGTGTTCTCGGAAATTTGTGTGCACCGGAGCTGCCCCACACGAAGACCTATGTAGACCTGATTGCTCTGCTTAAACGTCAGTATGTGGTGAAACCATCATATCACAGGAGTTTGATGGATTTCCAGAAGAGGACGAAAAACAGCACGAATCAGTACAGGATTTATTTGCGGATTTGTAGGCTTTGGCTAACCTCTGCAACTTCGGAGCACAGTTGGACGGTAGGGTTAGGGACCAGTTGTTCATGGCAGTGGAAAAGGAGAATTATTTCCCTAACCTGGTGGCAGAAAATTTGGATCTACAATCGATGACTTCATGGACAGTGCTCGAGAAGATATTGAAATATTGAACCTGGAAAGGGCTTTTGGAAGTAAGACTTCTACTCAGGAAATTATGGTCGTACAGGGCCAGACCAGATGCAAACACTGTGGATACAGGCACATAAGTAGCAAGTGCAAGTTTCGTGCATATATATGCAACTTTTGTAACAAGGAGGGACACTTGCAGAGAGTGTGTAGGGAATTTCTGAACAGGAACAACAAGGCCTGGGAGAGGAGACGACCAGGTAATGCAGGAAGAAGAGGTAGTGGTACTGTAGTCAAGGCGGTAGAGGAAGGTAAACCGTCTGAAGAAGCTGCAGGTGAGGAAAACCGACTATATTCGGTGAAAGAAAAGGTATGTTCAGTGAAGTCACAAGTGGTGAATTTTGTAATTAATGGGAAGTTAGTTCCCTTGGAACTGGACACTGGTGCGGCAGTGTCAACATTGTCTAGAGATTGGGCAGATACCTTGCAATTGAATGTAAAACCAGGTAAAAAATCTTTAAGTGCTTATGATAATGTACCGATTAAGGTCTATGGCAAGGTGTCGGCAAAAGTAGGTTATAATGGAAAAGAAATTGTCCAGGATTTTTATGTAGTGGATTCACATAATCCTAGCCTATGTGGTAAGGATCTCATGGAAAAAGTGGGAATTTTCTTGGCGGGCCTAGATGAATTGTCGATAGTTAAAACAATTAAAAGTGCCGAACAAATGTTAGATAAATATTCAGTGGAGGCAGATAAGCCAATTAATAGCATGGTTGCAAAAATTCACCTGAAAAGTGGGGCTTCACCTAAATTTTTCAAGGCAAGAACAGTGCCGTTTCATTACAAGCAATTGGTAGAATCAGCCCTGGAAAAGCATGTGGCAGAAGGCATCTTAGAGCCAATTACACATAGTGAGTGGGCAGCCCCAATTGTACCAGTGTTGAAGGCAGATAGGAAATCTTTGAGAATCTGTGCAGACTTCAAGGAACTGAACAACCGCATACACTGTGAGAAGTATCCTTTACCTAAGATAGATGAGTTATTGTCAGTGGTCTGCAAAGGAGCAATTTTTTCTAAGATTGACCTGAAGGATGCTTACTTGCAAATTCCTGTAGAGGAGGAGAGCCAGAAATTGTTAGTGATTAATACCCACAAGGGGTTATTTAAGTATAAAAGACTTCCTTTTGGACTCTCCTCGTCTCCAGCAATTTTTCAGAGATTCATGTCCCAGTTGTTAGTTAACATTGAAGGTGTGGCTAGTTTTTTAGATGACATTATTGTATGTGGAGAGAATGAGGAAGTGCATGATGCTAGATTAGAACAAGTTTTGAATCTTTTGCAAAAGCACAATGTGAAGATTAATAAGGAAAAAACAACGTTGAAGACCAAGGCCATTGAATACCTGGGGTACCATATTTCAGGTAAGGGCTTTACTCCTTCTCACAAAAATGTAGCTGCTATAATAGATGCCCCAGCCCCAACATCAGTTGGGGAAGTACAGTCTTTTGTTGGGATGGTTACATATTTTTGTAAGTTTGTGAAGAACTTTTCAACAAAATTAGCACCCTTGTATGAATTGTTGAAAAAAGGGGCTAGATTTAAGTGGGCAGCAAGAGAGGAAAATGCATTCAGGAATATTAAGCAGGAATTGATCAATTCTCCAGTGCTCACTAATTTTACAGGTAGACTCCCATTAAAACTGGAGGTAGATGCTTCCCCAGTAGGAGTGGGTTGTGTATTATTACAGGAAGTAGATGGTCAGGATAAAGTAGTATATTTTGCTAGCAAGAAATTATCTCCTGCGGAACAGAATTATTCTCAGTTAGATAAAGAAGCTTTAGCTTTGGTATATGCTGTAAAGAAACTGAGGTATTTTCTGCTGGGGAGGAAATTTCTTGCTAGAACAGATCATAAACCCCTGCTAGGATTGTTTGGCAGAGGTAAGCAATTCCAGTTAATGCCAATGCTAGAATTCAAAGATGGGCATTACTACTCTCACAGTTTGAGTATGATTTAGAGTTTAAGCCAGGCAAGGATAATGTAGTAGCTGATGCATTAAGTAGATTGCCTGTGACAGAAGAATTAAATTCCAGTATTCCAGTGGAGTATGTTAACCTGGTGGAAGCTATGTCTTTTGAGGATATTTCATTCCAGACTATTAGGAAGGCAACTGGTAGAGATCCCAATTAAGTCTGTTGTTGAAATATGTCAAATATGGTTGGAATGATAATTTGTTATTGTCAGAGTATGCTGCAGTGAAGGCTGACCTTAGTATTCACCAGGATGTACTTTTGTATAGGAATAGAGTGGTGGTGCCTGGGGAACTGAGATGTAAGATTTTGGAACAGCTGCATGTAGGCCATAATGGCATAAATGCTATGAAAGCAGAAGCTAGAAGTTGGGTTTGGTGGCCAAAAATAGACCAGGATATTGCTGAGGTAACAAAAATTGTCATATTTGCTTTAAGAATTACCAGAAACCCCAGGCCCCAGTACTTTCTTGGCCATGCACTGGAAAACCCTGGTCTAGACTTCATGTAGATTATGCGGGACCTATGGATAATAAATATTACCTAGTGGTGGTGGATTCATACACCAAATTTCTGGATGTGCATGTGTGTAATTCCACCACATCATCTGTAACTTGTGAATTACTAAGGAAAACATTTTGTAATTTTGGATTGCCAGACATAATTGTCTCAGACAATGCTCCTTATTTTGTTTTCTGTGGAAATGGAGGATTTTTTTAGAAAAAATGGTATTAAACATGTAACACCTGCCCCCTATAATCCTTCTTCAAATGGTCTAGCAGAGAGGAGA
>WNGS01116039.1:0-10583 GCA_020271785.1 Procambarus virginalis
AAAACTACATGACTACAAGGATGCAAAGTCGCAACAATTGGTAACAGTTTATGACAGTATTTCTACCTTAAGATGAAACTATAGCCTTTGAGAGTCCAACTTACAAAGTAATCTGTTCATCATAGTCTATTGATTGGTTCAGTAATCTGCAAATTACAGTCCCCGTGGCGTAGTGGTAAGACGATCATGTGGCATTTCGCGAGCGCTTAGTCCTGGGTTCGTATCCTGACCGGGGAAGAATTACTGTGCACAAATCCTTAACTGTAGCCTCTGTTTACCCAACAGTAAAATTGGTACCTGGATGTTAAACGATTTGGCAGGTCGTATTCCAGGGAACATAGGATTCAGGACTTGCCCGAAACTCTGTGCGTGCTGGTGGCTGTACAAGAATGTAAGAACTCTTGTCTATATAAATAAATACAAAAATCAAATCTTTCACTTTCCAACCTTGAAATCCCTAGAAGACCCGTGTGAGAGTTATACTGATACCCACAGAGGAAAACTACTCCGGCAAGACCTCTCAAGTTAAGGAATGAGTAACGATGATGAACAGTAACGAACTTAAATAACTTGAGAAAGAGTTTCCATTTTTCAATTGGACTCATTTTTTACCGGTGTATATAAATAACAATTTCTTCAGCTAGAAATAATTGTTAGAATATGATAGTGTTCAGAGTGTGTATAGTGGCACATCTGATGAATATCTGAAACTGCATCATTACCTCAGGATTAAGTATTTTACCTCAGATTATAGCCTTGTTTGGAATTATATATACATCCGTGAAAAGTTTTCTGTGATGAACATAAGAGATCTTGGCATGCTTCTAAAGTCACTAATGTGCACCTAAACTCAACTGAGGGTTGGTAAGAAACGGCAGCAATCAGGCAATAAGGAAATTATTTTTATTATTTAACAAACAGAAATCACACTATAGTCATATATAATCTGGTCCGGTGGTATATGCGACTGGCAATGCTGGGGTCGCAGGTTCGCGCCCACCTCACAGCCCTGCTCGGTTTCTCACTATTATTATTATTATATTATTATTATTATTATATTATTATTATTATTATTATTATTATTATTCAGAAAATTATTTGGGGCAATGAGGTGACTTGAACCGGTGTTCAAGTGATTCCCAGACACCTGCCCAGACACCTGCCCCAGACACCCACTCGGCCACGATAGGACAAAAGCAATTTAACCCGAAAATCTACTGAACTGACCGGGGCTGGAGTCCAATATTATAGCTTGTGGGACCGTGACGTTTGCCCCTGGGCGAGGAAGGTGTCCTTGTCGTGTCTCATCACGTACACTCACGTCATCACGTACACTCACGTCATCACGTACACTCACGTCATCATGTACACTCACGTCATCACGTACACTCACGTCATCATGTACCCTCACGTCATTACGTACACTCACGTCATCACGTACACTCACGTCATCATGTACACTCACGTCATTACTTACATCACGTCATCATGTACACTCACGTCATTACGTACACTCACGTCATCATGTACACTCACGTCATCATGTACACTCACGTCATTACGTACACTCACGTCATCACGTACACTCACGTCATCATGAACACTCACGTCATTACGTACACTCACGTCATCATGTACATCACGTCATCACGTACACTCACGTCATCACGTCATCATGTACACTCACGTAATCATGTACACTCACGTCATTACGTACACTCACGTCATCATGTACACTCACGTCATCATGTACACTCACGTCATCACGTACACTCACGTCATCATGTACACTCACGTCATCACGTACACTCACGTCATCATGTACACTCACGTCATTACGTACCTCACGTCATCACGTACACTCACGTCATCACGTCATCATGTACACTCACGTCATCATGTACACTCACGTCATTACGTACACTCACGTCATCACGTACACTCACGTCATCACGTACATTCACGTCATCAAGTACACTCACGTCATTACGTATACACACGTCATCACGTACACTCACGTCATCACGTACACTCACGTCATCACGTCATCAAGTACACTCACGTCATCACGTCATCATGTACACTCACGTCATCACGTACACTCACGTCATCACGTCATCATGTACACTCACGTCATTACGTACACTCACGTCATCACGTACACTCACGTCATCATGTACACTCACGTCATCATGTACACTCACGTCATTACGTACACTCACGTCATCACGTACATCACGTCATCATGTACAATCACGTCATCATGTACACTCACGTCATTACGTACACTCACGTCATCACGTACACTCACGTCATCATGAACACTCACGTCATACGTACACTCACGTCATCATGTACACTCACGTCATCACGTACACTCACGTCATCACGTCATCATGTACACTCACGTAATCATGTACATCACGTCATTACGTACACTCACGTCATCATGTACACTCACGTCATCATGTACACTCACGTCATCACGTACACTCACGTCATCATGTACACTCACGTCATCACGTACACTCACGTCATCACGTCATCATGTACACTCACGTCATTACGTACACTCACGTCATCACGTACATTCACGTCATCACGTCATCATGTACACTCACGTCATCATGTACACTCACGTCATTACGTACACTCACGTCATCACGTACACTCACGTCATCACGTACACTCACGTCATCAAGTACACTCACGTCATTACGTACACTCACGTCATCACGTACACTCACGTCATCACGTACACTCACGTCATCACGTCATCAAGTACACTCACGTCATCATGTACACTCACGTCATCATGTACACTCACGTCATCACGTACACTCACGTCATCAAGTACACTTACGTCATCACGTACACTCACGTCATCATGTATACTCACGTCATCATGTACACTCACGTCATCACGTACACTCACGTCATCACGTACACTCACGTCATCACGTACACTCACGTCATCACGTACACCCGTATAACAAAGGGGGAAATTTGTAGTTCTTCTGTTAGTAAATTCTTACGTTGCTTACATTGAAAAATATTATTATGTATTACGTGTCTATCGTCAACTATTTTATATTAAAACAGTATAACTCATACAATAAGAACTGAATTAAAATAATTAAAAAATAAACAATGAATTCAACCCGGGTTTTCATTTAACTTGAGAGTATATGAAAATGAAAACCGCTGTTAATAAAGAATTAAATAATAGTAACTCTTAATGATAGTAATGTTACTCTTGCCTCCCACCACCACAAGTACAGACAGGCACCGCTGTTACACCTGTAATTACCTCTGCAGTATTAGCTACGTTTGCTTTTAAACTAAACGAACTTTGTTGACCAGACCACACACAAAAAAGTGAAGAGACGACAACGTTTCGGTCCGTCCTGGACAATTCTCAAGTCGATTGTGCCTCAAAAGATTTTAAATAAAAACACTACTAAAATAAAATACTTAAGATCAATACACTTCACTGTTCGCCCTCAACATAACAAGAATATACCGTTCCTCCAGCGGCGTTCGGTGGGGGGGGGGGGGGAGGTGAGAAAAGAGGGTCTGAGGGGCATCACTTCTGGAGCGGGAGGTGAGGGAAGGGGGGGGGGGAGCGGGGGCCATGACCAAGGTGAGGTTGATGTGCCTCTACGCCAGCTGTCAGATACCCCACCCCCCACCCCCAACCCTGACCGCTGTCAGGGGGCCTCACTTACATTGCAAGCTTTCATCTCGCTCTGTTTTATATTTATTTAGTACAGGCCTTATTACAGCATTCGGTTTGTTGGCAATGTAGTGTAGTGTTGTAGTCGTTGAGACGTGTTCTGAAGCAAGGCGGAGCTGAAGGAGGCCAGGGTAAAGGTAACGAACACAGCGCCACACGTGAGAGACTGTACCACAGAGCCACACGTGAGACTGTACCACAGAGCCACACATGAGAGACTGTACCACAGAGCCACACATGAGAGACTGAACCACAGAGCCACACATGAGAGACTGTACCACAGAGCCACACATGAGAGACTGTACCACAGAGCCACACATGAGAGACTGTACCACAGAGCCACACACATGAGAGACTGTACCACAGAGCCACACATGAGAGACTGTACCACAGAGCCACACATGAGAGACTGTACCACAGAGCCACACATGAGAGACTGTACCACAGAGCCACACATGAGAGACTGTACCACAGAGCCACACATGAGAGACTGTACCACAGAGCCACACACATGAGAGACTGTACCACAGAGCCACACACATGAGAGACTGTACCACAGAGCCACACATGAGAGACTGTACCACAGAGCCACACACATGAGAGACTGTACCACAGAGCCACACACATGAGAGACTGTACCACAGAGCCACACATGAGAGACTGTACCACAGAGCCACACACATGAGAGACTGTACCACAGAGCCACACACATGAGAGACTGTACCACAGAGCCACACATGAGAGACTGTACCACAGAGCCACACACATGAGAGACTGTACCACAGAGCCACACACATGAGAGACTGTACCATAGAGCCACACATGAGAGACTGTACCACAGAGCCACACACATGAGAGACTATACCACAGAGCCACACATGAGAGACTGTACCACAGAGCCACACACATGAGAGACTGTACCACAGAGCCACACACATGAGAGACTGTACCACAGAGCCACACATGAGAGACTGTACCACAGAGCCACACACATGAGAGACTGTACCACAGAGCCACACATGAAAGACACTACCACAGAGCCACACACATGAGAGACTGTACCACAGAGCCACACACATGAGAGACTGTACCACAGAGCCACACATGAAAGACTGTACCACAGAGCAACAGATGAGAGACTGTACCACAGAGCCACACACATGAGAGACTGTACCACAGAGCCAAACATATGAGAGACTGTACCACAGAGCCACACACATGAGAGACTGTACCACAGAGCCACACATGAGAGACTGTACCACAGAGCCACACACACATGAGAGACTGTACTACAGAGCACACATGAGACACTGTACCACAGAGCCACACATGAGAGACTGTACCACAGAGCAACACATGAGAGACTGTACCACAGAGCCACAAACATGAGAGACTACCACAGAGCCACACACATAAGAGACTGTACCACAGAGCCCACCACAGAGAGACTGTACCACAGAGCCACACATGAGAGACTGTACCACAGAGCCACACTCATGAGAGACTGTACCACAGAGCCACACACGTGAGAGACTGTACCACAGAGCCACACACATGAGAGACTGTACCACACATGAGGGACTGTACCACAGAGCCACACATGAGAGACAGTACCACAGCGCCACACATGAAAGACAGTACCACAGAGCCACACATGAGAGACTGTACCACAGAGTCACACACATGAGAGACTGTACCCAAAGCCATACACGTGAGAGACTGTACCACAGAGCCACACACGTGAGAGACTGTACCACAGAGCCACACACATGAGAGACTGTACCATAGAGCCACACATGAGAGACTGTACCAGAGCCACACACATGAGGGACTGTACCACAGACCACACATATGAGAGACTGTACCACAGAGCCACACACATGAGAGACTGTACCACAAAGCCACACACGTGAAACTGTACCACAAAGCCACACACGTGAGAGATTGTACCACAGAGCCACACACGTGAGAGACTGTACCACAGAGCCACACACATGAGAGACTGTACCATAGAGCCTCACATGAGAGACTGTACCAGAGCCACACACATGAGGGACTGTACCACAGAACCACACATATGAGAGACTGTACCACAGAGCACACACATGAGAGACTGTACCACAGAGCCACACATGAGGGACTGTACCACAGCGCCGCACACGAAAGACATACCACAGAGCTACACATGAGAGACTGTACCACAGAGCCACACACATGAGAGACTGTACCACAGAGCCACACACGTGAGAGACTATACCACAAAGCCACACACATGAGAGACTGTACCACAGAGCCACACACATGAGAGACTGTACCACAGAGCCACACACATGAGAGACTGTACCATAGAGCCACACATGAGAGACTGTACCACAGAGCCACATATGAGAGACAGTACCACAGAGCCACACACATGAGAGACAGTACCACACACATGAGAGATTGTACCACAGAGCCACACATGAGAGACTGTACCACAGAGCCACACACATGAGAAACTGTACCACAGAGCCCACACATGAGGGACTGTACCACAGAGCCACACACGTGAGAGGCAGTACCACAGAGCCACACACATGAGAGACGGTACCGCAGAGTCAACACATGAGAGACTGTACCACAGAGCCACACACATGAGAGACTGTACCACAGAGCCACACACATGAGACTGTACCATAGAGCCACACATGAGAGACTGTACCACAGAGCCACACATGAGAGACAGTACCACAGAGCCACCCACACATGAGAGACAGTACCACAGAGCCACACACATGAGAGACTGTACCACAGAGCCACACATGAGGTACTGTACCACAGAGCCACACACATGAGAGGCAGTACCACAGAGCCACACACATGAGAGACAGTACCACAAAGCCACACACATGAGAGACTGTACCACAGAGCACACACATGAGAGACTGTACCACAGAGCCACACATGAAAGACACTACCACAGAGCCACACACATGAGAGACTGTACCACAGAGCCACACACATGAGAGACTGTACCACAGAGCCACACATGAAAGACTGTACCACAGAGCAACAGATGAGAGACTGTACCACAGAGCCACACATGAGAGACTGTACCACAGAGCCAAACATATGAGAGACTGTACCACAGAGCCACACACATGAGAGACTGTACCACAGAGCCACACATGAGAGACTGTACCACAGAGCCACACACACATGAGAGACTGTACTACAGAGCCACACATGAGACACTGTACCACAGAGCACACATGAGAGACTGTACCACAGAGCCACACATGAGAGACTGTACCACAGAGCCACAAACATGAGAGACTACCACAGAGCCACACAATAAGAGACTGTACCACAGAGCCACACCAAGAGAGACTGTACCACAGAGCCACACATGAGAGACTGTACCACAGAGCCACACTCATGAGAGACTGTACCACAGAGCCACACACGTGAGAGACTGTACCACAGAGCCACACACATGAGAGACTGTACACACCACATGAGGGACTGTACCACAGAGCCACACATGAGAGACTGTACCACAGCGCACACATGAAAGACTGTACCACAGAGCCACACATGAGAGACTGTACCACAGAGCACACACATGAGAGACTGTACCACAGAGCCACACACGTGAGAGACTGTACCACAGAGCCACACACGTGAGAGACTATACCACAGAGCCACACACATGAGAGACTGTACCAGAGAGCCACACATGAGAGACTGTACCAGAGCCACACACATGAGAGACTGTACCACAGAACCACACATATGAGAGACTGTACCACAGAGCCACACACATGAGAGACTGTACCACAGAGCCACACATGAGAGACTGTACCACAAAGCCACACACGTGAAGACTGTACCACAAGCCACACACATGAGAGACTGTACCACAGAGCCACACACATGAGAGACTGTACCACAGAGCCACACACATGAGAGACTGTACCACAGAGCCACACATGAGAGACTGTACCAGAGCCACACACATGAGGGACTGTACCACAGAGCCACACATGAGAGACTGTACCACAGAGCCACACACATGAGAGACTGTACCACAGAGCCACACATGAGGACTGTACCACAGCGCCACACACAAAGACTGTACCACAGAGCCACACATGAGAGACTGTACCACAGAGCCACACACATGAGAGACTGTACCACAGAGCCACACACATGAGAGACTAACCACAGAGCCACACACATGAGAGACTGTACCACAGAGCCACACATGAGAGACTGTACCACAGAGCCACACACATGAGAGCTGTACCACAGAGCCACACATGAGAGACTGTACCACAGAGCCACACTTGAGAGACTGTACCACAGAGCCACACACACATGAGAGACAGTACCACACACATGAGAGACTGTACCACAGAGCCACACATGAGAGACTGTACCACAGAGCCACACACATGAGAACTGTACCACAGAGCCACACATGAGGGACTGTACCACACAGCCACACACATGAGAGGCAGTACCACAGAGCCACACACATGAGAGACTGTACCACAGAGCCACACACATGAGAGACTGTACCACAGAGCCACACACATGAGAGACTGTACCACAGAGCCACACACATGAGAGACTGTACCATAGAGCCACACATGAGAGACTGTACCACAGAGCCAGACTTGAGAGACAGTACCACAGAGCCACACACATGAGAGACAGTACCACAGAGCGACACACATGAGAGACTGTACCACAGAGCCACACATGAGGGACTGTACCACAGAGCCACACACATGAGAGGAAGTACCACAGAGCCACACACATGAGAGACAGTACCACAAAGCCACACACATGAGAGACTGTACCACAGAGCCACACACATGAGAGACTGTACCACAGAGCCACACACATGAGAGACTGTACCACAGATTTTGATTGTTGATTGTTGCCGCCGAAGGCGGCTAGTTTATTGTGCACCCATACCCATCCTGTGAGCAGTAGCGCAAAAGCATTACAGAGGGCACAAAAGGTCTTTATCAACCTCATCTTAGATTATTTCATAAACAATTTCATCTATCCTTCACACCTTATAGTTACAATGTCAGCTAGCTACAGAGTAAGTGCTATTTCAAGACCTACATATTTACAGTTAGTCATCATACATTAATGGTAGGTCTTATCGCTAATACATAATAGTTGACCAATGGGGACATTACAGTCATAGCGGAGCTTCTGTTTATTATTAGTCCTCAAAATACACTACTTGTTTCTGAATCTCATATGTCGTTCATCTACTGGAAGCGAAATGTGGATACAGTGCAAGGATTTCAGGTAATTTGTCCATGGTAATAAGATAGGTTGCCATATCATACAGAGTGAGCTTAGATTTATCTCTAAATGGCTCAATTTTACTACAATCCAAGATATAGTGTTCGAGTGTGTGTGGTACCACAGAGCCACACACATGAGAACTGTACCCAGAGCCACACACACACACATGAGAGACTGTACCACAGAGCCACACATGAGAGACTGTACCACAGAGCCACACACATGAGAGACTGTACCACACGAGCCACACACGTGAGACTGTATCACAGAGCCACACACGTGAGAGACTGTACCACAGAGCCACACACACGAGAGACTGTACCACAGAGCCATACATGAGAGACTGTACCACAGAGCCACACATGAGAGATTGTACCACAGAGCCACACACATGAGAGACTGTACCACAGAGCCACACACATGAGAGACTGTACCACAGAGCCACACACATGAGAGACTGTACCACAGAGCCACACACATGAGAGACTGTACCAGAGCCACACATGAGAGACTGTACCACAGAGCCACACACATGAGAGACTGTACCACAGAGCCACACACATGAGAGACTGTACCACAGAGCCACACACATGAGAGACTGTACCACAGAGCCACACATGAGAGACTGTACCACAGAGCCAGCCACCACATGAGAGACTGTACCACAGAGCCACACATGAGAGACTGTACCACAGCCACACACAGAGAGACTGTACCACAGAGCCACACACACGAGAGACTGTACCACAGAGCCACACATGAGAGACTGTACCACAGAGCACACATGAGAGACTGTACCACAGAGCCACACACTGAGAGACTGTACCACAGAGCCACACACATGAGAGACTGTACCACAGAGCCACACACATGAGAGACTGTACCACACAGCCACACACATGAGAGACTGTACCAGAGCCACACATGAGAGACTGTACCACAGAGCCACACATGAGAGACTGTACCACAGAGCCACACATGAGGGACTGTACCACAGAGCCACACAGGAGTGACTGTACCACAGAGCCACACATGAAAGACAGTACCACAGAGCCACACAGAGAGACTGTATCACAGAGGCAACACATGAGAGACTGTACCACAGAGCCACACACGTGAGAGACTGTACACAGAGCCACACACATGAGAGGACTGTACCCCAGAGCCACACACATGAGAGACTGTACCACAGAGCCACATATGAGAGAATGTACCACACACATGAGACTGTACCACTGAGCCACAAGTGAGAGACTGTACCACAGAGCCACACATGTGAGACTGTACCACAGAGCCACACACTGAGAGACTGTACCACAGAGCCACACACATGAGAGACTGTACCACAGAGCACAAACATGAGACTGTAGCACAGAGCCACACACATGAGAGACTGTACCACAGAGCCACACACATGAGGTACTGTACCACAGAGCCACACATATGAGAGACTGTACCACAGAGCCACACACATGAGAGACTGTACCACAGAGCCACACAGAGGGACTGTACCACAGAGCACACATGAGAGACT
>WNGS01116041.1:0-12312 GCA_020271785.1 Procambarus virginalis
TCTGAAAGATTCCTTACACAAGTTTCTAAAGGCCGTTCTTATGTTAGCCAACCTGGCATATGCTGCTGATGTTATCCCTCTTGATATGAGCTTCAGGGACAGTCTGGCGTGATATCAACCCCAGGTTCTTTCTCTCTCTCTGACTCTTGAAGTATTTCATCTCCCAAATGATACCTTGTATCTGGTCTCCTGCTTCTACCCCTATCTTCTTACATTACATTGCTTGGTTAAACTACTAGCCATTTGTTCGCTGACCATCCTGCAGCTTGTCCAGGTCTTCTTGAGTGTGCATGTTTATGTGGGTGTATGTTTATGTTGGTAAATGTTTGTATTTGTGTATGCTTCTGGGGTACATATCTGTGTGGATTCACATTTGTGTGTGTGTACATGATTGTGTGTAATTACCTAAATGTAGTTACAGGATGAGAGCTACACTCGTGGTGCTCCAGTACTCTGTCATATAACGCTTTGAAATTACTGATGGTTTTGGTCTCCACTTCCTTCTCGCCTAACTTGTTCCATCCGTCTACAACTCTGTTTACAAAAGTGAATTTTATATATTTCTCCGGCAGCTTTGTTTCGTTAGTTTAAATCTATGACCTCTTGTTCTTGAAGTTCCAGATCTCAGGAATTCTTCCCTATCAATTTCATCGATTCATGTACTATTTGTACGTAGTGATCATATCGCCTCTTTTTCTTCTAGCTTCTAGTTTTTGCATATTTAATGTCTCTAACTTTCCTCGTAGTTCTTGTCCTTCAGTTCTGGAAGTCACTTAATGACATGTCTTTGCACCTTTTCCAGTTTGTTGATGTGCGTCTCAAGATATGGGCACCATACAACCTCTCCATATTCTAGCTTTGGTCTAACAAAAGTCGTGAAATTTTTCTTTAATATTTCGCCATCCATGTATTTAAAAGCAATTCTGAAATTAGAAAGTGTAGCATAAGCTCCTCGCACAATATTCGTAATGTGGTCCTCAGATGATAGATTTATATCTAGAACCACCCCTATATCTCTTTATCAGAAGTCTTTAAATATTTCTCACATAATTTATAGGTTGTGTGGTGTCTATGTTCTCCAACTCCATATTCCATAACATGGCATTTATTCACATGAAAGTCCACTTGCCAATTGTTGCTCCATATACTTATTTGTCCAGGTTTTCTTGAAGCATATGGCAATCATAAAATTTTCGTATCTTCCCTATTATCTTAGCATCATCAGCAAACATGTTCATATAATTCTGTATTCCATCTGGTAGATCGTTTATGTAGATAATGAACATTCCGGTGCAATAACTGAACCCTGTGGTACTCCACTTCTGAAAATTATCCAGTCTGATACACTGCTCTTATTACTGCCCTCATTTTTCTATCAGAAAATTTTTCATCCATGTTGAATACCTAGAGCTTACCTGTCACCACTCCAATATGTTCCAGTTTCCAGAACAACCTCTTATGTGGAACTCTGTCGAAAGCATTTTTAAGGTCCAGATAGATGTATTCAACCCAACCACCTCTTTCCTGTAAAATCTCTGTGGCTCGATCATAGAAAATAAGTAAATTTGTTACACAGGATCTTCCAGATCGAAAACCATACTGTCTGATACTGATATTATATCGTTTCTTTCCAGATGTTCTACCTGTTTAGTTTTAATTATTTTTTCCAATATCCCATATTTTGACTATTACACTTGTCAATGATGCAGGTCTATAATTGAGGGGGTCTTTCCTGCTGCCACTTTTGTAGATTGGAACTATGTTAGCCTTTTTCCACACATCAGCTACAACTCCTGTAAACAGGGATGCCTGAAAAATAAGTTTAAGTAGAATGCTGAGCTCAGGTGCACATTCTCTCAGAACCCATGGTGAAACTCCATCTGGACCAACTACTTTATTCTTACTTAGCTCCTTGAGCATTTTTTCCACTTTGTCTCTAGACACCTCTATGTGCTCTATGTTGTTCTCTGGAATTCTTATTGTCTGGTTCCCTGAAGATTTCATTTGTACAAACATACTTAGGAACTTTTCGTTTATATGTTTCACACATTTCATTTTCATTTTCCGTGAATTTGTTTCTCATTTTCAACCTCTGAATGTTATCCTTTACCTGCAATTTGTTGTTTGTGAATTTATAGAATAGGCCTGGTTCTGTTTTACATTTGTCCGCTATCCCTTTTTCAAAATTTCTTTCTGCCTCTCTCCTCACTGCCGTGTAGTTGTTGTTGTAGCAATCGAGAAAGGTCTCCCGTGTCACCAGTGCCGGCATGTATCACGATAAAAGCAAATTACTGATAATTTCTTTAAATGCCAATGCAACTTTGCCCACCACTCACTCTCTCTCTCTCTCTTTCTCTCTCTGAGAGAGAGAAAATGGTTGGCAAAGTTGCATCTGCAATTCAAGAAATTATCAGTAATTTGCTTTTATCGCTGGCACTGGTGACGCGGGAGTCCTTCCTCGATTGCTTGCAATCCACACAAACCAACCCGTCCTATCCTAATAGAGCGTCACATTTTGACGTATACTCTAGCTAAGGCCAAAAATTGTCGTACTAGAAAATGGCAGCGGCTCGCGAAAATGACATGTCCCATTTTCTGTTTTGGGTCCTCCGGTAGGTTAGGCTAAGGGCACTTCAGTACGACAGTTTCTTCACGTTGGGATACTATAGGAGGACGGGTTGCATAAATATACATGCACTCCAGCAGCCACACAAACAAACATGCACTCCAGCAGCCACACAAACATACATGCACTCCAGCAGCCACACAAACATACATGCACTCCAGCAGCCACACAAACATACATGCACTCCAGCAGCCACACAAACAAACATGCACTCCAGCAGCCACACAAACATACATGCACTCCAGCAGCCACACAAACATACATGCACTCCAGCAGCCACACAAACATACATGCCCTCCAGCAGCCACACAAACATACATGCACTCCAGCAGCCACACAAACAAACATGCCTCCAGCAGCCACACAAACAAACATGCCTCCAGCAGCCACACAAACATACATGCACTCCAGCAGCCACACAAACATACATGCACTCCAGCAGCCACACAAACATACATGCACTCCAGCAGCCACACAAACATACATGCACTCCAGCAGCCACACAAACATACATGCACTCCAGCAGCCACACAAACATACATGCACTCCAGCAGCCACACAAACATACATGCACTCCAGCAGCCACACAAACATACATGCACTCCAGCAGCCACACAAACATACATGCACTCCAGCAGCCACACAAACATACATGCACTCCAGCAGCCACACAAACATACATGCACTCCAGCAGCCACACAAACATACATGCACTCCAGCAGCCACACAAACATACATGCACTCCAGCAGCCACACAAACATACATGCACTCCAGCAGCCACACAAACATACATGCACTCCAGCAGCCACACAAACATACATGCACTCCAGCAGCCACACAAACATACATGCACTCCAGCAGCCACACAAACATACATGCACTCCAGCAGCCACACAAACATACATGCACTCCAGCAGCCACACAAACATACATGCCCTCCAGCAGCCACACAAACATACATGCACTCCAGCAGCCACACAAATACATATGCACTCCAGCAGCCACACAAACATACATGCACTCCAGCAGCCACACAAACATACATGCACTCCAGCAGCCACACAAACATACATGCACTCCAGCAGCCACACAAACGTTACTTACGTTAATTGGTGGTTATGGGGTGGAGTCCAAAAAATGGAGCGCATTCCCCACAACCATAGTAGAGTACACACAGACATTTATACGGTATATCCAAACGTGCTCCATACACAAATACATTGTGTGCAAATTTGTAAATGTGTTTGTACATACAATGAATAATGTTTATACATATTAATTTGTGGATACATGTAATTAATGTATTTTATTGTCACCAAATTACGTTATCGATGAACATTCTCCAATTCGCAACACGACAGATGCTCTTGTGTGGATTATTACAGGATCTACAATAATTTAGCTGAGAAACTGTTGTGTCCACAGAGTCGTGTCTGAGAGAACCAAATACGACACACCTTTGTGAAGACATCTCTGTGGCTAACCAGGCGGAGCTGTTCTGCTCTCGGCTACGTAATGACGAGAGGTTCAACAGCTGTCGTCAGGTGAGTTATTTTCTCTCTTACTTGCGTCGCCTTCTTAGTGAAGATGTCCTGGACCAGCTCGCCATGTAAGAAGTTGCAAGTTCCAAACTCATATAGCGTTATATTTCTCCTGTTGTTATTACACCATGTAACACCAGTTTGGTCCCTCGCAACTTCTTCTTGACATGATTTCGGGGCTTAGCGTCCCCGCGGCCCGGTCCTCGTCCAGGCCTCCTTTTGTTACACACCCCCAGGAAGCAGCCCGTAGAATTTGTCTAACTCCCAGGTACCTATTTACTTATTGAACAGGGCATCAGGGTAAAATAAACTGCCCATTTGTTTCCGCTTCCATCGTGGATCAAACACAGGATCTCAGGACTACAAATCCGAAGCGGTGTCCGCTCAGCTGTCAGGCCCCCAACACGCCTGGTGTTGGTCATTAGCATTATTAGCTTAACATGGCAGGTGTCACTACACCAACCATGACAGATGTGTTAAGGCTTGTATTTGGTTGTTTTGAGCAATGCCTGCAGCACTTGTTTCATCAGTAAGTCTACTTCTATAATTAGACTGGACAAAAGCTCATCATTGGAAACAACGACTCGCATGAATGTCAATAAAATACTGCTAATACTGGCGTTGCCAGAATGCTCAGTTTCTAACCTCATTTTGTGCAATTTTCTGCCCTAATCCAATCACTAATTGATTTCTTTCAATATTTTCTAATTCAGCTCCTAACAAACTTTTGTCTCCAAATTGAGCTGCTTTTTAAAGCAGGCAATTGCATCTCAAAATTACCCAAATTAAATGCACTGCAACATTTCCAATTTGTCTAATGTTACTTGATGAATTCGATGAATTTTAATGAATTTTGATGAAATTTTGCAGATGCAAATGACCTGAATTTCTACATATGACATGAATTTAGTAAATCTTACAACAGACTGATCACAGTTGAATCAGTGATGCTTACAAATTGCATTTTCAAACTCTAAATGTCTGTTTCCCCATTTGCTGCTTCATTTGGCATTAATGATAATCTTTATTATGGGTGGGGTTTAAAGAAGCAAGGGGTGGCACTGCATGCCAGTAAAATTTGCGTGTGTGCCACCCTGGGCACGCGTGCCATTGGTTCGCAACCCCTACCCTAAGCTGATGACTGACCTCTCCCAGGATGCAACCCACAACAGTTACCTAACTCCTTTACATTTTAGATATTACAATAGCTTGAGGCAGCCTCCTGTTAATAGCGTACACATTACAGTTACTTGAGGCCATTCCTAGAAATCTTGCATTCTTTGGATTATCGAACTTACCTCCCAAGAAGTTGAGAGTTCTGTAGTTAATATAATAGTTCACTTCTCAATTTCTTCATCTATACCCAACCCCTATTCGTACTTTGTGTATTGCTTTCTCATCTTTTGACGTTCTTGATGTTACGAGAAGATATATTTCCTTTATCAGTTTCTCTTACTTCACTTCTAAGCCTCGTGTTAATATTTATGCTGGGTTTGTTCTCGTGAGTTGTATATATTCGGTTTTTGAACCCAAATGAAAATGTCTGAAAAAAGCTGGTGTTTCGTTTTCTTCAGTTTCGCAGAGAACCTTGTCTTTCATGGGTACTCTTCAACACAGAAAGATGGTTGAACTAGGTGAGTCACAACACCTTGGCCACCTTTGGCTTACAGCATCTCAAGGTAATAGTGGAAGGTGAGGTTCAACAAATGGATCACCTGCAGAAGATCAAAGTGTTAGATAAATCACAACACATTAACTATTCGCATCAGTGGCACGCGGTGTTGTCAAGGGCACCACCAAACCTTGGTCGCATGCCAACATATCCTCAAAAATATTACACCACATTTTTTACTCTATAATCCCCAAAATACAGGGATCGATGTAAAGTAGCGGCTCACAAACACCCCCGTTTTCTATGGGTAGTTTGGTTAGGTAGGTGTCTCGGGTTCTCGCGTCTTAGTACCCTGTATTTTGTCCATTGTGACAACTCAAATTAAATTAAATTATTTTTTTGTTCAGGAAAAGTACATACGTACATATTTGATTTACAAACATAATGTTGGACTTATATATAGAGCTAGTACATACAATACCTAAAGCCACTAATACGCATAGCGTTTCGGGCAAAAAGAACGAGAAGAACGGGCTGCACTTGCAGGCTAGAATATGAAGTGAATTAAAATACTTCATACCTCCTGCGTGCGTTCCAAGTGGGAGCCTCAAGTGAGACTGGTGTGAGAGGCTGCACACCATTTTAATAAGTCACCAACTCAACAGTTATTTTACTTAGGAATAAATACACTGCAATTTTTCCTCGTCTCTTTATTTGATAGCCAAACTGAGACTGCAGTTTTGTTGTGTTCTTTTGAAAACCTGCGACATACTTGTAATTATTAACATAGGTAGTGTTGTGGCGGGTAAAGAACCATGTGTGTGTATGCAGGCGGTGGACGTGGAGCTCTTTGTCAACACCTGCCGCTGGGACTACTGTGGCTGTGACTCCCAGGACCGGGAGACGTGCGCCTGCCAGTCCTTCGCCGCCTTCTCCAGAGAATGTGCCAACACTGGGGAGATAACGGGAACCTGGCGCTCAGAGGACTTGTGCCGTAAGTTTCTAACGCACATTTGTCTATATTTCTTAACAATATGTTTGTATTCAAATAGTCTGAATTAACATCATTAATGTTTTACCAAACAACATATCTTTGTTTAATCCTGTAAATACTACTTTGCCCACTTATTGAATGTTCCCTTCTCATATATTTGAAGGGATTTGTATTATTTTCTTTATTTCTTTCATAATATTACCATTTTGGCTTTGTGTTATGCCTAAGTAGTGGGGTTAAATAATTGATATTAAATTATTACCACATCAGATTTTACCCATAATTGTGGTAGAGGCTTCCCTTTGATAACACAGTTTGAAATAACAGTACTTGGCGGGTGCTCAGGCCCACCCCAGGCAATTTCCCCAATAATAATTAGAGACATTATGACATCATCACTAAGCTCTATGAATAAGAGATACTGCTTAAAATTAAAGATTTATTAACAACAGCAACCCCAAGTCCCACCTATAACAATATTCTTGCCTTTTCAAAGTTGCTTTACTATTCACTACTTCTTTTGGATACGAGCATGAACTTAAGAAATTAATAGACAAGCAATAAAGTACTAGTGAAACCATTATGGACTTGCCAGAAACCGGTACAAACATATATATATATATATATATATATATATATATATATATATATATATATATATATATATATATATATATATATATATCTGAAAACTCACACCCCAGAAGTGACTCGAACCCATACTGCCAGGAGCAATGCAACTGGTATGTACAGGGACGCCTTAATCCGCTTGACCATCACGACCGGACATAAGGAAGTGATAGCCGAAGCTATTTGAACCACTTTCCCACCGGCACTCTGATGGTAATCTTGGGCATAGCATTTTATCAAATCACCTCATTCTTTGGGGCACACGTGAGGAACACAAATGCGAACAAGCCTGAATGGTCCCCAGGACTATATGCGACTGAAAACTCACATCCCAGAAGTGACTCGAACCCATACTCCCAGGAGCAATGCAACTGGTTTCTACAGGACGCCTTAATCTGCTTAATCTGGGGTGAGTGTTTTCAGTCGCATATAGTCCTGGGGACCATTCAGGCTTGTTCTATATATATATATATATATATATATATATATATATATATATATATATATATATATATATATATATATAGTGCAGCAACTGCCTCTGCACCTCCCACGACAAGCAGTATAACGTTGGCGACACCATGCCTAAAGACTGCAACACTTGGTCAGTTGCCTCTTGTGCTAAAAGAAGTCTTAGACAATTGCTGCACACTATCCAGTAGAATATAGTTGTGCACTAACTGGCTGTTGATTGCTGGTGTTGACTTCTTGATGTGTAGTGCCTCGCAGATGTCAAGCCACCTGACATCTGCCAACAGTGCTTAGCTGTGTGAAGGAAAAATATTATTCTAAGTTTAAACTTAAACTTCAAAGTAGTTCTAGAATAAATGGTGATGAAAAGTTTTGGGGAAAATATACTGTGGAAGCCTGTACTTGAAGACTGCAGTGACATGGAAGATGTGTCACTGTAGCGCACTAACTGTGGGTGATCATCAGCCGCACACAGTGACACACTACCCGCCGCTTCCAGTATTATAAACCGATACAACGAAACACATAACTTGCAAGTTTCTTAAAGCACGAGCCATGGGTGTAGCTGCAGAATACAGAAAGAAACTGACATCATTTTTAAAGTAGCAAAATATATTACTTTATGTTGAGAAGCGCAGTCCGGTAAACAAGTCCTCAGCCGAGAATAATGTCCTGCACCTTGTAGTAGAATAAAATACGAGTCAAAAAGAACACTTTTAACTAAAAATGATTGAACAAGGGGAACTAAATAAAAAAAACGAACCACGGCAAATTAATATCTGTCGTAGCCTCACCTGGCCCTGTGTGTTCTGCCGCCACACCACACACCTAGCTCTTCCTAAGGTTTTCTTAATTTTATAATCTTAAACTGGTTTTGAGGGTCTTGCGAAAGTCATACCATATTCTTTAACAATTTGTTTTCACGTTTGAGTTATTCATGCTACTTAATGAATATTAAACAGATTCCTTTATTGATAAGACAATGCTTAAAATATTGGGATAAATATTTACAACTTGTATGGCATTATCCATCTCATATGCATAGAATATCAACCTATTTAATAATATAATAACTGTGCACTATATATATAGAGTGCATTACAAATGTTAATGTGACTGCAGCGCTGAGGTGTGAGGGGGGCCTGGTGTACAACCCGTGCATGCAGGCCAGCCAGACCCTGTGTGGCCATGAGGAGGACGAAGAGTTGCCAGAGTTCTGTGTGGAGGGCTGCGACTGCCCTCCCAGCATGCTGCTTCACAACGGCCGCTGCATCTACCCCAGCAACTGCCCCTGCACCTCCCACGACAAGCAGTATAACGTTGGCGACACCATCCCTAAAGACTGCAACACTTGGTCAGTAGCCTCTTGTGCTAAAAGAAGTCTTAGATAATTGCTGCACACTATCCACACTTACCATATATCTATATATATTATTTATTTATACATGAATTACATTGGGTTTGTGAGAGTACATAACATTGGTGATCTTACATTCTTACAAAGCCACTAACACGCGTAGCGTTTCGGGCGTATGAGACGACCTTACTTCATGTTCAGGCGTTAGTTGAGCAGGTAGCAAGATACAGTCTCTTGTGAGGTGTTGGTGCAGGACCTTCATGGTCACATGACGCATTAAACATGTTGGAAGAAGTATTTCAGCCTGTTGAAAGCCATTCAGCAAATGCGAATACTATTTGTTTTTTTTAGGAAACCCGCAAGATGGAATCGCTTTTGTACCGTTTGATTTAGTTTTGTTCATTTATTATGCACCCCACACCCATTCTGTGGGTGGTAGTGGAAAGGGTTACAGAGGCACATAATCTGTTCAGTTAATGTCTATATCGATAATCTTTTATAGCATGTGTATTCAACCAGTTACATATTTACTAATCATTTGTGGAATATAGAGTAGAGACCTTTGCTGTTTTTTTCAGCGTGAAGCCAGTCTTCCATTCCTCATTACTGAGCTTCAACAGATCTAAAACTTTTGTCTTCAGGTGACCTGTCATATTTTAAAGTATCTTTTGTGTTATTTTTTTTTTCTGTTCTACAATATGGCATACTTTACTGGATATGTTTCCCATGATGTGTTACCTGTGGTATAAATGTTTCATGTAGCATCAATGTTACCTGTGGCACCACTGTTATCTGTGGCATCCATGTTACCTGTGTCACCACTGTTATCTGTGTCACCACTGTTACCTGTGGCACCACTGTTATCTCTGGCATCCATGTTACCTGTGTCACCACTGTTATCTGTGTCACCACTGTTACCTGTGGCATTAATGTGACTGGTGGCATCACTGTTACCTGTGGCACCACTGTTACCTGTGGCACCACTGTTACCTGTGGCACTACTGTTACATGTGGCATTAATGTGACTGGTGGCATCAATGTTACCTGTGGCACCACTGTTACCTGTGGCACCAATGTTACATGTGGCACCACTTTTACATGTGGCAATATTGTGGCTGGTGGCATCAATGTTACCAGTGACCCAAAGACCCAACCGAAATTGCTGCACAACCACATCAGAATGTAAACAACGGTTAAGGATCATGTAATGAAACTGAGGATTGGGCTGACAGTTTCACTACAAATGACAAGGTGTGTGAAGAACTCGGTAAAAGATTCCTGGATGTCTTCACATTAGAGCAAGGAGAAGTTCCTGAACTAAAAGAGGGAAATGTCCAACCAGGCATCACTGGAAGAGTTTGAGATTACCAGTGGGGTAATGGATACTAAATAGCTACCATGGATACTAAAAGAAGAAGCAAAAACACTGTGCCTGCCACTCTCAAAGGTCTATAATAAGTCGCTGGTTACAGGACAACTGCCAAAAGATTGGATGCTGACGGCTAATGTAGTCCCGATAAGGTCAACCCGTCCTCCTAAAAATAACGTCACTTTTGGCTCATATGCGCGATATGGCCAAATTTGGACGTAATTTGAAATGAAATCGACTCACAAAAGTGACGTTCTGTTCCGTTTTCTATTTGAGTCGTCCGGCGTACGCGCAGAGGTTATGAGAGGACACTTAAAATTAACGTTTTTCATAACGTTTTGAAACTTTATGAGAATTTCCTGCCCACCTAACCTATCAGAGGACCCTTAACTTACTGTTGTTGAAAAAACAAATCCTAAATTTATTTTCATATTTTTTTCATTTTCAAATTACGTCTAAATTCGGCTATACGGGCAAACGGCCAAATGCGACGTTCTTTTTAAGAGGACAGGTTGCTGGCAGGAGGCACTGAACCACAGGCCAGTGTCCCTAACTTGCATACGTGAAAGATAATGGAGAAGATTGTGAAAAAACGTAAAACATCTGGAGTGAAAAAACTTTGTAACAAATCACCAGAATGGTTTCAGAGATGACAATCTTGCCTCACAACTCTAATAGAATTCTGTGACATAGCGACAAAATTAGGCAAGAAAGAGAAGGGTGGGCAGACTGCATATTTTTGCATTGCCAAAAAGCCTTTGACACAGTACCCTATAAGAGACTAGTGCATAAGTTGCAGATGCAGGTAGGAAGAAAGGGGAAGGTAATCCAGTGGATAAGGTAATACCTAAAGAACAGAAGACAGCAAGTCAGTGTGAGGGGTGAGGTCTTGGAGTGGCGAGACGTCACTAGTGGAGTCCCGCAGGGTTCAGTCCTTGGACCTATCCTGTTTCTGATATATGTAAATGATCTCCCAGAGGGAATAAACCTATTCCTCTCTATGTTTGCTGATGACGTGAATATTATGAGGAGGATTAAGACAATGCAAGAAAGCAGGAGGCTTCAAGATAACCTTGACAAAGTGAAAGAATGGACCAACAAATGGCTACTAGAGTTTATTTCTAGTAAATGTAAAGTAATAAAGCTAGACGGAGGGGAGCAGGAGGCCTGACTCAAGGTACCAAATAAATGTGGGATGAGGTCGTCCACGAAGCGGCAGAGAGTAGTATCTAGGAGTTGATATCATGCTGAACCTGTCTCCTGAAGCCCACATCAAAAGGATATCATCAGCGCCGGATGCAAGGCTAGCTAACATCAGAAATTAGTGAAAGGAACCATTTAGAATCTTGTATACAACGTATGTCAGACAAATCCTGGAGTATGTGTTAAGAAGACGGAGAGGTAAGGGGAGACATGATTGTCACAAAAGTTATTATAGAAATTGATAGAGTAGATAAAGACAGATTATTTAACACGGGGGGGAGGGATACTCGCACAAGAGGACACAGATGGAAACCGAGTACCCAAAGTGGCTCCAAAAACATGAGAAATATTTTTTCAGTGTCAGAATAGTTAATAAATGGAATCCATTAGCCAGTGATGTGCTGGAGGCAGACTCCATGCACAGTTTCAAATGTAGATATAATAGAGTTCAATAGGTTCAGGAACTTGTACACTAGAAGATTGAGAGTCGAGAGGCGGGACCAAGGAG
>WNGS01116044.1:14631-30970 GCA_020271785.1 Procambarus virginalis
TTTCACTTGAGACAGTTAAGCAAGTCCCAGCTGTGTCGGTACAAGTGACAGGATGCAACCCAGCGGGTTTTCTTCCTATTGGTGAGTGTTGTAACATGCTGCTATGGCGGTGTGTCCACTCACAGGAGAGTGGCGCTGCCCAACTGTCCACTATGGCGGTGTGTCCACTCACAGGATGAGTGGCGCTGCCCAATACTGTCACTATGGCGGTGTGTCCACTCACAAGATGAGTGGCGCTGCCCAATACTGTCACTATGGCGGTGTGTCCACTCACAAGATGAGTGGCGCTGCCCAATACTGTCACTATGGCGGTGTGTCCACTCACAAGATGAGTGCGCTGCCCAATACTGTCACTATGGCGGTGTGTCCACTCACAGGATGAGTGGCGCTGCTCAATACTGTCACTATGGCGGTGTGTCCACTCACAGGATGAGTGGCGCTGCCCAATACTGTCACTATGGCGGTGTGTCCACTCACAAGATGAGTGGCGCTGCCAATACTGTCCCTATGGCGGTGTGCCACTCACAGATGAGTGGCGCTGCCCAATACTGTCCTATGGCGGTGTGTTCCACTCACAAGATGAGTGGCGCTGCCAATACTGTCACTATGGCGGTGTGTCCACTCACAAGATGAGTGACGCTGCCCAATACTGTCACTATGGCGGTGTGTCCACTCACAGGATGAGTGACGCTGCCCAATACTGTCACTATGGCGGTGTGTTCACTCACAGGATAGATGGCGCTGCCCAATACTGTCACTATGGCGGTGTGTCCACTCACAGGATGAGTGACGCTGCCCAATACTGTCACTATGGCGGTGTGTCCACTCACAAGATGAGTGACGCTGCCCAATACTGTCACTATGGCGGTGGGTCCACTCACAAGAATGAGTGACGCTGCCCAATAACTGTCACTATGGCGGTGTGTCCACTCACAAGATGAGTGACGCTGCCCAATACTGTCACTATGGCGGTGTGTCCACTCACAAGATGAGTGACGCTGCCCAATACTGCATCACTATGGCTGTGCGGTGTCCACTCACAGATGAGTGACGCTGCCCAATACTGTCACTATGCGGTGTGTCCACTCACAGGATGAGTGACGCTGCCCAATACTGTCACTATGGCGGTGTGTCCACTCACAGGATGAGTGACGCTACCCAATAAACTCGCCCCTCGGGCAAAATTTAAATCAAGAGGGCATCATCACGACACAAGATTTTACAGGGACTTACTAAAGAGTATGTTCAATTTAAGATAGAACATGGATTCTGGAAATTACGTTTCCAGTACAAAAGCAGATGGAGTCAACATCAGGCTGGAGCTAGCTCTGCTGTCTGCAACATCAGGCTGGGGCTAGCTCGCTCACTGTCTACAACATCAGGCTGGGGCAAGCTCGCTTACTGTCTGCAACATCAGGCTGGAGCTAGCTCGCTTACTGTCTGCAACATCAGGCTGGAGCTAGCTCGCTCACTGTCTACAACATCAGGCTGGAGCTAGCTCGCTCACTGTCTACAACATCAGGCTGGAGCTAGCTCGCCCACTGACTGCAACATCAGGCTGGAGTTAGCTCGCTCACTGTCCGCAACATCAGGCTGGAGCTAGCTCGCCCACTGTCTGCAACATCAGGCTGGAGTTAGCTCGCTCACTGTCTACAACATCAGGCTGGAGCTAGCTCGCCCACTGTCTGCAACATCAGGCTGGAGCTAGCTCGCCCACTGTCCGCAACATCAGGCTGGAGTTAGCTCGCCCACTGTCCGCAACATCAGGCTGGAGTTAGCTCGCTCACTGTCTGCAGCATCAGGCTGGAGCTAGCTCGCCCACTGTCCGCAACATCAGGCTGGAGTTAGCTCGCCCACTGTCCGCAACATCAGGCTGGAGTTAGCTCGCCCACTGTCTGCAGCATCAGGCTGGAGCTAGCTCGCTCACTGTCTACAACATCAGGCTGGAGTTAGCTCGCCCACTGTCCGTAACATCAGGCTGGAGTTAGCTCGCCCACTGTCCGCAACATCAGGCTGGAGCTAGCTCGCCCACTGTCTACAACATCAGGCTGGAGCTAGCTCGCCCACTGTCTGCAACATCAGGCTGGAGCTAGCTCGCCCACTGTCTGCAACATCAGGCTGGAGCTAGCTCGCCCACTGTCTACAACATCAGGCTGGAGTTAGCTCGCTCACTGTCTGCAACATCAGGCTGGAGCTAGCTCGCTCACTGTCTACAACATCAGGCTGGAGCTAGCTCGCTCACTGTCTACAACATCAGGCTGGAGCTAGCTCGCTCACTGTCTACAACATCAGGCTGGAGTTAGCTCGCTCACTGTCTACAACATCAGGCTGGAGCTAGCTCGCTTACTGTCTACAACATCAGGCTGGAGCTAGCTCGCTCACTGTCTACAACATCAGGCTGGAGCTAGCTCGCTTACTGTCTACAACATCAGGCTGGAGCTAGCTCGCTCACTGTCTACAACATCAGGCTGGAGTTAGCTCGCTCACTGTCTACAACATCAGGCTGGAGCTAGCTCGCTTACTGTCTACAACATCAGGCTGGAGCTAGCTCGCTCACTGTCTACAACATCAGGCTGGAGCTAGCTCGCTCACTGTCTACAACATCAGGCTGGAGCTAGCTCGCTCACTGTCTACAACATCAGGCTGGAGTTAGCTCGCTCACTGTCTACAACATCAGGCTGGAGCTAGCTCGCTTACTGTCTACAACATCAGGCTGGAGCTAGCTCGCTCACTGTCTACAACATCAGGCTGGAGCTAGCTCGCTTACTGTCTACAACATCAGGCTGGAGCTAGCTCGCTCACTGTCTACAACATCAGGCTGAAGTTAGCTCGCTCACTGTCTACAACATCAGGCTGGAGCTAGCTCGCTTACTGTCTACAACATCAGGCTGGAGCTAGCTCGCTCACTGTCTACAACATCAGGCTGGAGCTAGCTCGCTCACTGTCTACAACATCAGGCTGGAGCTAGCTCGCTCACTGTCTACAACATCAGGCTGGAGTTAGCTCGCTCACTGTCTACAACATCAGGCTGGAGCTAGCTCGCTCACTGTCTACAACATCAGGCTGGAGCTAGCTCGCTCACTGTCTGCAACATCAGGCTGGAGCTAGCTCGCTCACTGTCTGCAACATCAGGCTGGAGCTAGCTCGCCCACTGTCCGCAACATCAGGCTGGAGCTAGCTCGCTCACTGTCTACAACATCAGGCTGGAGCTAGCTCGCTCACTGTCTACAACATCAGGCTGGAGCTAGCTCGCCCACTGTCTACAACATCAGGCTGGAGCTCGCTCACTGTCCGCAACATCAGGCTGGAGCTTGCTCACTGTCCGCAACATCAGGCTGGAGCTAGCTCGCTCACTGTCTACAACATCAGGCTGGAGCTAGCTCGCCCACTGTCCGCAACATCAGGCTGGAGCTCGCTCACTGTCCGCAACATCAGGCTGGAGCTAGCTCGCTCACTGTCTACAACATCAGGCTGGAGCTATTTCGCTCACTGTCTACAACATCAGGCTGGAGCTAGCTCGCCCACTGTCTACAACATCAGGCTGGAGCTAGCTCGCCCACTGTCCGCAACATCAGGCTGGAGCTCGCTCACTGTCCGCAACATCAGGCTGGAGCTAGCTCGCTCACTGTCTACAACATCAGGCTGGAGCTAGCTCGCTCACTGTCTACAACATCAGGCTGGAGCTAGCTCGCTCACTGTCTACAACATCAGGCTGGAGTTAGCTCGCTCACTGTCTACAACATCAGGCTGGAGCTAGCTCGCTTACTGTCTACAACATCAGGCTGGAGCTAGCTCGCTCACTGTCTACAACATCAGGCTGGAGCTAGCTCGCTTACTGTCTACAACATCAGGCTGGAGCTAGCTCGCTCACTGTCTACAACATCAGGCTGAAGTTAGCTCGCTCACTGTCTACAACATCAGGCTGGAGCTAGCTCGCTTACTGTCTACAACATCAGGCTGGAGCTAGCTCGCTCACTGTCTACAACATCAGGCTGGAGCTAGCTCGCTCACTGTCTACAACATCAGGCTGGAGCTAGCTCGCTCACTGTCTACAACATCAGGCTGGAGTTAGCTCGCTCACTGTCTACAACATCAGGCTGGAGCTAGCTCGCTCACTGTCTACAACATCAGGCTGGAGCTAGCTCGCTCACTGTCTGCAACATCAGGCTGGAGCTAGCTCGCTCACTGTCTGCAACATCAGGCTGGAGCTAGCTCGCCCACTGTCCGCAACATCAGGCTGGAGCTAGCTCGCTCACTGTCTACAACATCAGGCTGGAGCTAGCTCGCTCACTGTCTACAACATCAGGCTGGAGCTAGCTCGCCCACTGTCTACAACATCAGGCTGGAGCTCGCTCACTGTCCGCAACATCAGGCTGGAGCTTGCTCACTGTCCGCAACATCAGGCTGGAGCTAGCTCGCTCACTGTCTACAACATCAGGCTGGAGCTAGCTCGCCCACTGTCCGCAACATCAGGCTGGAGCTCGCTCACTGTCCGCAACATCAGGCTGGAGCTAGCTCGCTCACTGTCTACAACATCAGGCTGGAGCTATCTCGCTCACTGTCTACAACATCAGGCTGGAGCTAGCTCGCCCACTGTCTACAACATCAGGCTGGAGCTAGCTCGCCCACTGTCCGCAACATCAGGCTGGAGCTCGCTCACTGTCCGCAACATCAGGCTGGAGCTAGCTCGCCCACTGTCCGCAACATCAGGCTGGAGCTCGCTCACTGTCCGCAACATCAGGCTGGAGCTAGCTCGCCCACTGTCTACAACATCAGGCTGGAGCTAGCTCGCCCACTGTCTGCAACATCAGGCTGGAGCTAGCCATTAATCTCAGCTGCTCCCAGAATCAATACGTCTCAGAACTTACTAAAAATGACTCGAGAAAAATGAGGCGTGTCTCTCATTGGTGTGGAGAGACCAATGAGACCAGCCTCGCCTCCTCCCATAATCGCGCTTCACAGGCAGAAGACTTACAGGTGTCCTGACCTGCCTCACATGGACGTGAAGCAGCTGATCCCTTCCAGGACCCCCTGGCTCTCTCCCAGGACCCCCTGGCTCTCTCCCAGGACCCCCTGGCTCTCTCCCAGGACCCTGGCTCTCTCCCAGGACCCCTGGCTCTCTCCCAGGACCCTTGGCTCTCTCCCAGGACCCCCTGGCTCTCTCCCAGGAGCCCCTGGCTCTCACCCAGGACCCCTGGCTCTCACCCAGGACCCTGGCTCTCTCCCATGACCCCTGGCTCTCACCCAGGACCCTGGCTCTCTCCCAGGACCCTTGGCTCTCTCCCAGGACCCTTGGCTCTCTCCCAGGACCCCCAGGCTCTCTCCCAGGACCCCCTGGCTCTCTCCCAGGACCCCCTGGCTCTCTCCCAGGACCCCCTGGCTCTCTCCCAGGACCCCCTGGCTCTCACCCAGGACCCCCTGGCTCTCACCAGGACCCCTGGCTCTCTCCCAAGACCCCCTGGCTCTCACACAGGACCCCCTGGCTCTCTCCCAGGACCCCCTGGCTGTCACCCAGGACCCCCTGGCTCTCTCCCAGGACCCCCTGGCTCTCACCCAGGACCCTGGCTCTCTCCCAGGACCCCCTGGCTCTCTCCCAGGACCCCCTGGCTGTCACCCAGGACCCCCTGGCTCTCTCCCAGGACCACCTGACTCTCACCCAGGACCCCTGGCTCTCACCCAGGACCCCCTGGCTCTCTCCCAGGACCCCCTGGCTCTCACCCAGGACCCCCTGGCTCTCTCCCAGGACCCCCTGGCTCTCTCCCAGGACCCCCTGGCTGTCACCCAGGACCCCCTGGCTCTCACCCAGGATCCAGGCTCTCACCCAGGACCCCTGGCTCTCACCCAGGATCCAGGCTCTCACCCAGGACCCAGGCTCTCACCCAGGACCCAGGCTCTCACCCAGGACACAAAAGATGGGGTCAGGGAATAGGGGGTTGTGGTGACCTGTCTGTAATCACTGTATTATGGAAGTTGCTCACACTTCCTTATTTCTACTGTTGTATTCGTGTCTCTTTGCCACAGTGGCATTACAGGCGTGGCGGTGCGCGTCTCACGTCGCAGGCTAATACGAACCGCTTCCATTATGGCGGAGGCTCCCAGCAAGGGTAGAAGGTGATCATTCACCCTGGGCCGCATGGGCTGCTATTTTGACTTGCTCATCTTAACCAATTTTGGGAGTTCATTTGCTGAGGCGATTGTGTGCCTGTGTAACTTTTTTTTCCCATCCTTTGCCACAGGATGTGTGGTCTGTGGTCCACTACAACTCACAGGATGGGTACGAGGTTCACCGCCGCCCACAGGATGGGGTATGGGGTCCCCCACAGCCCACAGGATGGGTACGGGGTCCACCACCACCCACATGATAGGCTACGGGCACATGATAGGCTACGAGTTTCTATCACCCTGATACACATGTTCACCTAGGGCGCCTGACAGCTGGGTGGACAACGCTTCGGATTCGTAGTCCTGAGATTCCGGGTTCGATCCCCGGTGGAGGTGGAGACAAATGGGCAAAATGTTTCTTTCACTCTGATGCCCCTGTTACCTAGCAGTAAATAGGTACCTGGGAGTTAGACAGCTGCTATGGGCTGATTCCTGGGGTGTGTGTGTAACAAAAAAGGAGGCCTGGTCAAGGACCGGGCCGCGGGGACGCTAAGCCCCGAAATCATCTGAAGATAACCTCAAGATGATGCAATATCAACCCAGTCCAATCCATCCTCCTGTTTAGACCCATCCATCCTTTTCTGTAAACTATGTAGACCATCGTACATACATAGAAGTAACAGACAATTGGATAGTAGAACTTGGTACTATTCACTTTAAGAGCACGGAAAAAATAAGGCTAAAATCAAAATTGAATATTCCTAGGCCTAGTATAGCACATATATGTTCTATATTAGGCCTAAGATAGCGTGTATTAGGCCTAGGGAAGTTAGGTTAGGTTAAGTTTTCTTGGCAACGTCAGTACAACATTTTTGTCCAGTTTATCCAAACTCAATAGTACCGATTTCTACTTTTTAACTGCCTTTTACGCCAATATATGTTCCATGTTGCACAGGAACCAGAATCTGCAATTAAGTTGAGCCGCGTTCACTGTCAGTCGGCCTCGTCTTTATCAATTATTGTGACAATGTACGTCTTCGGGTTGATGGGGGGGGGGCGAAGGCAGAGCGCCTCTAGGAACTAGTCACAGGTAAACCATAGGCAAAATAGCACGCGATCGAGTGTGTCTGCGAACATGCGTCAATAATGTATTTCCTCAGGTAACATTATACACTGACGTTGTGGGTTTCTCTCTACCCCCCCCCCTCCTCTCCTTCTCTAGGGAGGAGGCAAGAGGATGGAGAGATACAGGCGACCACGGGGTTTCCACCAGTCACGTACGACCACTAGTGGTCTGACTAGTGGTCGTGCAGCCTTAGGAAAACAGAGGAGATTCCGAAGCCTCAGTACTAACATTCAGATCCACCTATATAAGGCTCTGGTTCAGCCGCATCTAGAGTATCCCCCAGTACCACTACACGCCATAAAGGAAACTAACATGCAGAAACTGCAAGCAGTGCAAAATAAGGCGCTAAGGAGAGCAGCAAAACACCGTCCACCATATGATCAGACAATCCAGGAACTCCATGAACTCCTGAACATACAGCCACTAACATCAGACTACAGCACCAAGCCATCAGGGTGTGGAACACCATCGAAATGTTAGAGGACCCAATGTTAGAAAGATTACTCCAAGATGAGACGCCCCGCTCCCACAGCTGGTGGCCCAAGATGAGACGCTCCGCTCCCACAGCTGGTAGCCCAAGATGAGACGCTCCGCTCCCACAGCTGGTGGCCCAAGATGAGACGCCCCGCTCCCACAGCTGGTGGCCCAAGATGAGACGCCCCGCTCCCACAGCTGGTGGCCCAAGATGAGACGCCCCGCTCCCACAGCTGGTGGCCCAAGATGAGACGCCCCACTCCCACAGCTGGTGGCCCAAGATGAGACGCCCCGCTCCCACAGCTGGTGGTCCAAGATGAGGCGCCCCGCTCCCACAGCTGGTGGCCCAAGATGAGACGCCCCGCTCCCACAGCTGGTGGCCTAAGATGAGACGCCCCGCTTCCACAGCTGGTGGCCCAAGATGAGACGCCCCGCTCCCACAGCTGGTGGCCCAAGATGAGACGCCCCGCTCCCACAGCTGGTGGCCCAAGATGAGACGCCCCGCTCCCACAGCTGGTGGCCCAAGATGAGACGCCCCGCTCCCACAGCTGGTGGCCCAAGATGAGACGCCCCGCTCCCACAGCTGGTGGCCCAAGATGAGACGCCCCTCTTCCACAGCTGGTGGCCCAAGAGCTGCGATTTACTAGATGAAAACCCCGCCCCACAGTACGTAATTCCCAGATGAAATACTGACCAGAAATCCTTCCCCCAATAATTGGAAAAATTGAGTATGTATGTGTATAGTTGTGTGTATGCATATGTATACGGGTATATATGTATAGGTGTATGTATGAATAACTCAATAAATAATAATAATAAAGAGTCTTAAACAGAACAACATGTGTGGAAGCATCGGAGTGTGTATATATGAATGCTACACAGTATTCATCTATAGACATCCATATATGGTGAAACACATGTGAAGAACCTCTCACACACTCACAGCTCCCTGACAAGAGGGAGCCAGCTTAGCTTAGCTGCCAACACCCACACATCGTGTCAGCAAGGCGGACAGCCCGCCGCCTGCTTTCATACCTCTCACTGTATTTCCCACTTCTATACTTCCTTCACCTATGTCTCTCCTTCTTCTTTACTCCCGCAAAAAAGTACAGGCGACCACTGGGGTTACCAAGAGTCACGCACGACCACTAGTGGTCTGACCACATAGACCATATTTATGGTGAAAGTTTCTCTCACCTGTTTATGCCTCAGTGACCATGGTGACTGAGAAGCAATCAATGGTACAGTTATGCCCATGATAACATTTGTGTATGCCCATGATCACCACGATAACACACGCCGTGTTGAGTCACTTCACCCTGCGACCCGGGCATACAATCAAACCATGCCCCAAGCCAGGGGGGGGGGGGGCATGGAAGTATGCTAGGGGCCGAGGGGCAGCTTACCCTTGGGGTAAGATTACCCTAAAAGGGGTTTATGGGTTTATTATGAGTGTACTCATGAGGTGTGTTATGGAGGATATCATATGACTGTTGGTGTTATGGGGCTGTTATAGGAGTAATTAGAGGTGCATTAGAGACTAACAGTGCCTCGTTAGTCTCTCGCTAGAGGGTCTCGTTAGTGCCTCGCTAGAGGGCCTCGTTAGTGCCTCGCTAGAGGGCCTCGTTAGTCTCTCGCTAGAGGGCCTCGTTAGTCTCTCGCTAGAGGGCCTCGTTAGTCTCTCGCTAGAGGGCCTCGTTAGTCTCTCGCTAGAGGGTCTCGTTAGTGTCTCGCTAGAGGGCCTCGTTAGTCTCTCGCTAGAGGCCTCGTTAGTCTCTCGCTAGAGGGCCTCGTTAGTCTCTCGCTAGAGGTCTCGTTAGTATCTCGCTAGAGGGCCTCGTTAGTCTCTCGCTAGAGGGTCTCGTTAGTGTCTCGCTAGAGGGCCTCGTTAGTCTCTCGCTAGAGGGCCTCGTTAGTCTCTCGCTAGAGGGCCTCGTTAGTCTCTCGCTAGAGGGTCTCGTTAGTATCTCGCTAGAGGGCCTCGTTAGTCTCTCGCTAGAGGGTCTCGTTAGTGTCTCGCTAGAGGGCCTCGTTAGTCTCTCGCTAGAGGGCCTCGTTAGTATCTCGCTAGAGGGCCTCGTTAGTCTCTCGCTAGAGGGCCTCGTTAGTGTCTCGCTAGAGGGTCTCGTTAGTCTCTCGCTAGAGGGCCTCGTTAGTGCCTCGCTAGAGGGCCTCGTTAGTCTCTCGCTAGAGGGCCTCGTTAGTGTCTCGCTAGAGGGTCTCGTTAATCTCTCGCTAGAGGGCCTCGTTAGTGCCTCGCTAGAGGGCCTCGTTAGTCTCTCGCTAGAGGGCCTCGTTAGTGCCTCGCTAGAGGGCCTCGTTAGTCTCTCGCTAGAGGGCCTCGTTAGTATCTCGCTAGTGGGTCTCGTTAGTGCCTCGCTAGAGGGCCTCGTTAGTGTCTCGCTAGAGGGCCTCGTTAGTGTCTCGCTAGAGGGCCTCGTTAGTATCTCGCTAGAGGGCCTCGTTAGTATCTCGCTAGAGGGTCTCGTTAGTGCCTCGCTAGAGGGCCTCGTTAGTGTCTCGCTAGAGGGCCTCGTTAGTGCCTCGCTAGAGGGCCTCGTTACTGTCTCGCTAGAGGGTCTCGTTAGTGTCTCGCTAGAGGGTCTCGTTAGTGTCTCGCTAGAGGCCTCGTTAGTATCTCGCTAGAGGGCCTCGTTAGTATCTCGCTAGAGGGCCTCGTTAGTATCTCGCTAGAGGGCCTCGTTAGTATCTCGCTAGAGGGCCTCGTTAGTATCTCGCTAGAGGGCCTCGTTAGTATCTCGCTAGAGGGCCTCGTTAGTGTCTCGCTAGAGGGTCTCGTTAGTGTCTCGCTAGAGGGTCTCGTTAGTGTCTCGCTAGAGGGCCTCGTTAGTATCTCGCTAGAGGGCCTCGTTAGTATCTCGCTAGAGGCCTCGTTAGTATCTCGCTAGTGGGCCTCGTTAGTATCTCGCTAGTGGGCCTCGTTAGTATCTCGCTAGAGGGCCTCGTTAGTGTCTCGCTAGAGGGCCTCGTTAGTGTCTCGCTAGAGGGCCTCGTTAGTGTCTCGCTAGAGGGCCACGTTAGTGCCTCGCTAGAGGGCCTCGTTAGTGTCTCGCTAGAGGCCTCGTTAGTGCCTCGCTAGAGGGCCTCGTTAGTGTCTCGCTAGAGGGCCTCGTTAGTGTCTCGCTAGAGGGCCTCGTTAGTGCCTCGCTAGAGGGTCTCGTTAGTGTCTCGCTAGAGGGCCTCGTTAGTGTCTCGCTAGAGGGCTTCGTTAGTGTCTCGCTAGAGGGCCTCGTTAGTGTCTCGCTAGAGGGCCTCGTTAGTGTCTCGCTAGAGGGCCTCGTTATGCCTCGCTAGAGGGTCTCGTTAGTCTCTCGCTAGAGGGTCTCGTTAGTCTCTCGCTAGAGGGTCTCGTTAGTCTCTCGCTAGAGGGTCTCGTTAGTCTCTCGCTAGAGGGTTCGTTAGTGGCTCGCTAGAGGGTCTCGTTAGTGCTCGCTAGAGGGTCTCGTTAGTCTCTCGCTAGAGGGTCTCGTTAGTGGCTCGCTAGAGGGTCTCGTTAGTGGCTCGCTAGAGGTCTCGTTAGTGGCTCGCTAGAGGGTCTCGTTAGTGGCTCGCTAGAGGGTCTCGTTAGTGTCTAGACGACCTCCACATAACAGTGCCAAAAACAATATACAAATATCACTGAGCATCACATCATTGCCTCCGATAACACAGTATTGGGTGAGGGGCCATGGGTGAGGGACCATGGGTGAGGGACCATGGGTGAGGGACCATGGGTGAGGGACCATGGGGGAGGGACCATGGGGGAGGGACCATGGTGAGGGACCATGGGGGAGGGACCATGGGTGAGGGACCATGGGTGAGGGACCATGGGGGAGGGGCCATGGGGAGGGGCATGGGGGGAGGGGCCATGGGTTGGGAAACATGGGTGAGGGGCCATGGGGGAGGGCCACGGGTGAGGGACCATGGGAAGGGACCATGGGTGAGGGACCATGGTGTGAGGGACCATGGGTGAGGGACCATTGGGAAGGGAATGGGGAGGGACCATGGGTGAGGGGCCATGGGGGAGGGACCATGGTGAGGGGCCACGGGGGAGGGACCACGGGTGAGGGACCATTGTGAGGGGACCATGGGTGAGGGACATGGGAGAGGGACCATGGGGGAGGGACCATGGGGGAGGGACCATGGGTGAGGGACCATGGGTGAGGGACCATGGTGAGGGACCACGGGGGAGGGACCATGGGGGAGGGACTTAAGAGGTTGAGAAGTAAACGTTTTGCCCTTCAAGACCCCCGTGGGGCAGTGGAGGACCNCCACCACCAAGCACGTTCAGGTCAAGACAGCAGCCAGGGCTCCACCGGCAAAGCACAGTTCAGGTCAAGACAGCAGCCAGGGCTCCACAGCAAGCACAGTTCAGGTCAAGACAGCAGCCAGGGCTCCACCAGCAAGCACAGTTCAGGTCAAGATAGCAGCCAGGGCTCCACCAGCAAGCACAGTTCAGGTCAAGACAACAGCCAGGGCTCCACCAGCAAGCACAGTTCAGGTCAAGACAGCAGCCAGGGCTCTACCAGCAAGCACAGTTCAGGTCAAGAAGCAGCCAGGGCTCCACCAGCAAGCACAGTTCAGGTCAAGACAGCAGCCAGGGCTCCACCACCAGCACAGTTCAGGTCAAGACAGCAGCCAGGGCTCCACCAGCAAGCACAGTTCAGGTCAAGACAGCAGCCAGGGCTCCACCAGCAAGCACAGTTCAGGTCAAGACAGCAGCCAGGGCTCCACCAGCAAGCACAGTTCAGGTCAAGACAGCAGCCAGGGCTCCACCAGCAAGCACAGTTCAGGTCAAGATAGCAGCCAGGGCTCCACCAGCAAGCACAGTTCAGGTCAAGACAGCAGCCAGAGCTCCACCAGCAAGCAGCCCGACTCGTCAGCACAACACCCAGCACACACATCAACACATAATCTCTCACACAAAGTAAAATACTTTCTATGTATTCTCGTCAAACGCAGTGAGGTTCCGATTCCCACCTGTTATGCTCTGAGTGACGCTTCCGGGTGGTGATTACTGCCCTCCTTCTTCCCCTGGTGAGCTGTCTGCCAGCACCCGCTCTATCTCCTTAACCCTTTCTGTGGCTCCTTAATCCATTCTGACGTTTCTTAACCCTTACTGTGGCTCCTTAATCCATTCTGACGTTCCTTAACCCTTACTGTGGCTCCTTAATCCATTCTGTCGTTCCTTAGCCCTTACTGTGGCTCCTAATCCATTCTGTCGTTCCTTAGCCCTTACTGTGGCTCCTTAATCCATTCTGTCGTTCCTTAACCCTTATTGTGGCTCCTTAATCCATTCTGTCGTTCCTTAGCCCTTACTGTGGCTCCTTAACGCTTGCCCAACCACTTGGGCCAGATGATAGAGCGATGGTCTCGCGTCTTGCAGGTTCGCGTTCAATCCCCGACCGTCCAAAGTGGTTGGGCACCATTCCTTTTCCCCCCGTCCCATCCCTAATCTCTATCCTGACCCCTTCCAAGTGCTATATAGTCATAACGGCTTTGCGCCTTTCCTTAATAATTCCCTCCCCTCCCTCCCTAACACTTTTCCTTAATCGTTAGTATAGTTCCTAAACCCTTTTCCTTAATGCTTGCTGATGTTCCTTAATCCTTACTGTTCATCTGGTCTCCAGATATCCTGATCAGCTCTCGTCATCTCCAGATATCCTGCCCTCATGATCCGATATCAAAATATTTATAAATATTCTGCGTGTTAAGTGATCCAAAGTGGCTTTTGTGAAGAGCTCCGGAGAACCCGTCTTGAACTTGACGTTATCTGCCAAGGTCACTTGTCATGCTGTCAAGGTCACGTGTCACGCTGTCAAGGTCACGTGTCACGCTGTCAAGTTCACGTGTCACGCTGTCAAGGTCACGTGTCACGCTGTCAAGGTCACGTGTCACGCTGTCAAGGTCACGTGTCACGCTGTCAAGTTCATATACAAAGTTGTCCCTCAGGACCTCAGTTGAACACGTGTTCAGACTCACAAATTTCAATAATTGTTCAACAAAATACGACACCATATTACGGCCTTATATATTACGACGACCTCGCTGAACGAAAGACCAATCCATCAATATGTTAAAAATAGGGTAGGTGGTGAAGGGTAGGGGAGGTGGTGAAGGGTAGGGAAGGTGGTGAAGGGTAGGGGAGGTGGTGAAGGGTAGGGAAGGTGGTGAAGGTAGGGGAGGTGGTGAAGGTAGGGAAGGTGGTGAAGGGTAGGGTAGGTGGTGAAGGGTAGGGAAGACGGTGAAGGGTAGGGAAGGTGGTGAAGGGTAGGGAAGGTGGTGAAGGGTAGGAAAGACGGTGAAGGGTAGGGAAGGTGGTGAAGGGTAGGGAAGGTGGTGAAGGCTAGGAAGGTGGTGAAGGGTAGGGAAGGTGGTGAAGGGTAGGGAAGGTGGTGAAGGGTAGGGAAGGTGGTGAAGGGTAGGGAAGGTGGTGAAGGGTAGGGGAGGTGGTGAAGAGTATGAAAGACGGTGAAGGGTAGGGAAGGTAAAAGACAGGAAGGTTGTAAGTGAGGAAGGTAGCTGTGACTAGATAGTGCTGGAGGCTATGTAACACCACCATATATATAAACTAAAAAATAAAACATTAATAATGTAACGCTGCTAAATTTGTACACCAAATTTACAGTACCACTAATGGTCTACACCGGAACCAAAAGGTACACTTCCAACAAGGAAATGCTACACAGATCATAAAATACCTGGAATCACAGCATCTCCATAACCCCGGACAACATTCAGAACAGGGCGGTCTTGCCTGTCGCAGTTGCTGGACCACTATGATATGGCATTAGATGCTATGGAAGACAAACAAAACGCTGATGTAATTTACACAGATTTCGCAAAAGCCTTTGATAAATGTGACCATGGTGTTATTGCATATAAAATGCGTTCAAAAGGAATTACCGGAAAAATAGGCAGATGGATCTACAATTTCCTGACTAACAGAACCCAATGTGTAATAGTCAACAAAATAAAATCCAGCCCATCAACCGTGAAGAGCTCAGTCCCTCAGGGTACTGTGCTTGCTCCAGTACTTTTTCTCATCCTCATATCGGACATAGACAAGAACACAACCTATAGCTCTATATCATCCTTTGCAGATGACACTAGGATTTTCATGAGAGTAGGCAACATAGAGGACACGGCGAACCTCCAGTCAGATGTAGATCAGGTCTTTCTATGGGCTACAGAAAATAATATGGTGTTTAACGAAGATAAGTTCCAGCTCATGCGCTATGGAAAAAATGAAAATATAAAAACGGAAACCACGTACAAAACTCAGGCAAATCATAACATAGAACGAAAAGGCAATGTAAAGGATCTGGGTGTACTCATGTCGGAAGACCTTACCTTTAAAGAACACAATAAAGTAGCCGTCACAACTGCAAGAAAAATGACAGGTTGGATAACAAGAACTTTTCACACTAGAGATGCTATACCGATGATGACACTTTTCAAAACGCTTGTGCTCTCTAGAGTGGAGTACTGCTGCACAATGACAGCCCCTTTCAAAGCTGGAGAAATTGCTGACCTGGAGAGCGTGCAGAGATCCTTTACTGCTAGAATCCACTCGGTAAAACATCTAAGCTACTGGGACCGACTAAAGAGCCTAAATCTGTATTCCCTTGAGCACAGGCGGGAGAGATACATAATAATCTATACGTGGAAAATAGGTGAGGGGCTGGTCCCAAACCTGCACACAGAAATAACATCACATGAGACTAGAAGACATGGCAGGATGTGCAGAACACCCCCGTTGAAAAGCAGAGGTGCAACAGGTACTTTGAGAGAGAACTCTATCAACATCAGAGGCCCGAGACTGTTCAACACGCTTCCACTACACATAAGGGGCATAACTGGCCGACCCCTCACAGTGTTCAAGAGAGAACTGGATAAGCACCTCCAAAGGATACCTGATCAACCAGGCTGTGACTCATACGTCAGGCTGCGAGCAGCCGCGTCCAACAGTCTGGTTGATCAGTCCAGCAACCAGGAGGCCTGGTCGACGACCGGGCCGCGGGGACGCTAAGCCCCGGAAGCACCTCAAGGTATGGTGCCAGTAGAATCAGTTGCCAGTGCCAGAATCATCATGGAATTCAGCATGTGACTGTGCCATGATGTACTCATTTAAATGGTACCAACCCCAAACCAGCCATGTTGGGCACACACCCCACAGCAATTACTATGTAAAGTTGGGTGAGATTCTAATTTCAAGATATAGGCATAAAGCACATACACATATTTACAAACATATATACAATGTAATGTTAAATACACATGTACATAGTTACATACATACCTATACTGTGCATTGGTGTTGTTGCGGTAGTTTTAGGTTGTGAACTGTGTGGCAACCACACAACCTCACTCAGTCCCAGCTGTGTCTGGGTACAAGTGACAGGATGAACAACCCAGCGGGTTTTCTTCCTATTGGGGAGTGTTGTACATTCTGCTATGGCGGTGTGTCCACTCGCAGGATGAGTGGCGCTGCCCAATAAACTCGCCCCTCGGGGCAAAATTTAAAAATTAAAAAAAAAACTCACTCTCAGCGCTAGAGTACCGGGTGTACTGATTCTCCTCACTAGGGAAGTGCCAGCTTAATGTATACCAACACTAACTGCAGGAGTGCCACGG
>WNGS01116047.1:0-16981 GCA_020271785.1 Procambarus virginalis
AACACCAGTGCACACAGTGACGCCAGTACCACAGTAACACCAAACACCATGGAATACACGATGACACATGTAAACAATAATTACACACGTGCACTGATGACAAACAACCTCAAAATGGATAATCAATGAACAACATCTCACTATATGCAATGGAACTGTAGTTCGCATGGAACTGTAATGGAGTCGCAATAGAATTAATGACATCATACAGTACGTCCGTGAACACCAAACTGACGTCATAGTGCTACAGGAGACGATGGTAGGTGATGACTTCAACCCAAGGTTCAGCGGTTATCGCAAGTTCTCCCTGCCCTCTGGGAAAGAAAACGGGGTCTCATCACTTTTGTAAATAACAACATTCCCGCACAGATTATTGATGACCTGCACATGGGGGATGAGTTTGAATCACTGGAGTAACCCTTTACTTAAACAATAATGCCCTACATATAATCAACCTATATGTGCCACAGAGTAAACTTGACCTTGACACACTGCCTGAATTTGTTAATGAAGAACCTACCCTGCTGGTCGGTGACCTTAATGCCAGACACCCACACTTTGGTGCCAACTGTCATCAGCCCATGTCAATGGACGGAAACTGTCACTCTTTGTCAGGGGAAGTGAAAACCTTAGAGTCCTGGGTGATGAACAGCCAACTCACCTCAGAGGAGGAAGATTAGACTATGCTCTCCTGCTGAATGCACAGGACACGGATGCCAGTACACACATTGTGCACAGTTTATGTAGTGACCACTGGGCACTGATTACCACCGTCGACATGAGCAAGAGAAGGAAAGAGACAAATAAAAGAAAAAGGTTATCACTCGGACCAGATATGAGGCCGCACTTCATAAACAGGATGAGTGACTGGTTCACGGAATACCAAATCCCAGAAGACATTGACACATTTGTTGATGACCTTAATCACCAAATTGAGAGCTGTCTCAGAGTTCCGCGCCGTACGCCTGGGCGAAGTAACCCTCAGAGGAAGAAAATAAAATGGTATGAGAACGATTACATAAAGATGCTTAACGCAAATGTACGAGACATGAGTAGAGAGTACCGGAGACATCCCACTGAAGTAACCAAGAGTTGTTTAAAACTGTGTGTCAAGTAGCCAGGGAAGAGAAGATTAAAGAGCGGGAAAGACAATGGCTTGAGTTCACTAGCTCTATTGGACGGGAAACATCTGCAAGACAAGTGTGGGCAAAAATTCAGATAGCTAAGGGGGGCAGAGCCCGGCCTGCGGCTCACAAAGACCCCCAGGGTAAGGCTGAAGAACTAATTCACAAGTGGAGTGATGCAGCATCCTCCTCCTCCCTCCTGCAGAAATCAGCAGGGAACAGCTCCTGCGACATGATGACAGAAGAATTAGGATAACAAGAGCACTGTCTAGTGATGACGAATATGGGGAACCAATCACACCCCAGGAAGTAAGGGGCGCTATGAAAAAGGGTAAAAGTACAGCACCTGGTGAAGATGGCGTCACCTACGACATACTCAATGCACTGTGTGAAGTGTCTGGGAATCCACTACTCCACCTGTTTAACAAGTCATTCCTAAGTGGAGTGTTGCCCACACAATGGAAACACGCAATAATTGTTCCCATGCCCAAGCCCAATGACCCTGGTAAATACAGACCTATCAGTCTCGTGTCATGAACTTGCAAGATGCTTGAAAGGATCATCCTAAACCGACTGTTGCACAAAATAGGCAGGTTAGGGGAGGGGGTCAATGGATTTGTTAAAGGACGGAGCACAGCAAATTGTATAGTTAATTACTTGGCTAATGACACGGCTAGGTACTCTGTATTTGTTGACATCAAAGGAGCCTTCGACAAAGCACAGGAGATTGCGATACTGGACGAGCTTGCATGCATGGGTGTCAAGGGGAGACACATGAAATGGATTGAAGAATATCTCACGGGGAGGAAAGCCAAGGTCTGCTTCAACGGAGCAGTCTCCAGAACAATGAATATGGAACTCGGGACCCCCCAAGGCGGAGTCTTAAGCCCTACACTATTGAATATACTTATGAACGCCATTGCAAATATTGATTTTCCGGAAGGAACACAACAAGTGGGATATGCAGATGATGTCCTAATACAAGCTCCCACCTTAAGAAAAATTGAACAGTCCATTGAACTCCTCGGAAGGAAATGTATTGAGCTCGGTTTCACTCTCTCCACAAACAAGACGAAGCCATACTCCCATCACAAGCAGAGAGCAAATGAAGAACTGCAAATTAATGGTGTAACACTTGAATGGGTTGACCACTATCGGTACCTTGGCGTCACTGTCGGCTCTAACAACGGGAAGAAAGAGGAGCTCAATCAACTCATAGGAACATGTAAAAGTCGACTCAGGGCACTGAAAGCTATAACCTGGAATGGACATGGAGCCTCTATTGCAGTGCTTAAAATGATGTACACAGCCTATGTGCGCTCTGTCATAGACTATGCCGCACCAGTTCTGTTCACCTACTCCCAAAGCGATAAGAAAAGGCTTGAAAGCATTCAAAATGAAGCCATGACAATCATTCTTGGAGTTCCAAGAACTGCCAAAACGTCTAATCTATGAGAGGAGTTGTCCCTCCCCAGTGTTAAAAGCAGAATTAAGGAGCTGAATGCTAAGCTTGCAATTAGGATAGCCAGTGATCCCCATTACAATGATATTGCTAAGAAAACCTGAGTTCTGTGCTACTCTCAGGGGGAAACCGGAGAAGCAAAAAATGGCATCACAGATCAGTCTGTTACCTCGAAGAGCTTCACCTGCTTGAGCAAGCCAGTGAGCTCCTGCCTGTAGAGAGGTTACCTGCCTGGGAGGATGACTCATGCAAGATCATCATCAATGAAATGGCAATGAAAAAATCCAACATGTTACCACAAGAAATGAGGCACAAGTATCTCGAGGAAATTTATAAAGAAGCCGGAGATGAACTAGATCAAATCTACACTGACGGGTCATCTAATCCTGTCAGTGGCAGGGCTGGTGCAGCATACACGGTAATCAAGGATAATACTTTCCAACGCAGAAATGAGGAAAAAGCGCGTGCTGAGAACTATGCCTCTTCAACGCAAGCAGAGCTAACTGCGATTGTTATGGCGTTAAGGTTTCTTGAACGGATCACTAATGGTGCAGTGATTTGCACCGATTCAAAAGCAGCACTGCAAAGCCTAAGTAAAAATCGGGCAGAAAATCTTGCAATAGTCGCCGAAATTAAGAGAGCTGTGAGAGTACTTACCAATCAGGGAAGAGTCATCAAGTTTCTGTGGATCCCCTCCCATGTTGGAATATGTGGGAATGAAGGCGCTGAAGGAGACCATATTGAATACATCATACCCAAGACTCAACTACAAATTAGAGGTATTATCAGGCAACATCCCCGTGACAAGGTAACTGAGAAAAGGAGGATAGAAGCACAAACCAGTGAATCTGTACGATGGTACAACATGGTTGCAGCTGGCAATCCCAGTCATTATGGCCGAAGAGGAGGAGGAGGACGAGGGAGAGAATCAGTAATAGCGAGAATCCGTCTTGGATACAAATATCCATGGAGATATGAAATGGAAACAACAGTTGATCAGCGAAGTTGCAGAATCTGTGGTGAGAGTGATGGACACCGCCTTGACCACTATCTACGTGAATGTGAACACCTGAGAGATATCAGAAGTATGTGTAGAATAATAAACCACACATTGTTTGAGTTAGGAAAACACTATTTGTCAAATATTGATACTGTTCTTAAAAGATTCCCCCATTTTGCACCCACAAGATAACGTAAGCTTTTAAGGGTTGATAGATGTTAATCTTCTTGTTTGAGGAGCTGTTCACTTGAGACAGTTAAGCAAGTCCCAGCTATGTCTGGGTTAAGTGACAGGATGAACAACCCAGCGGGTTTTCTTCCTATTGGGGAGTGTTGTACATTCTGCTATGGCGGTATGTCCACTCACAAGATGAGTGGCGCTGCCCACTAAACTCGCCCCTTGGGGCAAGATTTAAGAAAAATTTAAAATTTCAGGGTCCAGTATACTAACCCAAGTTACTGATCCCATATATTAATTAACCATTACTAACCCTGATAACATTATATTCCTCAATTAGGAAGTACAGTCAGGTGTTAAAAACTATTTACGGCAGTAGAATACTTGCCATACACAATTAATAATCTTGTGTTCATTAAATTTCTTATACACGAATTTTCTACAAGTGTATATATTATATAAAATTATATAATCCAAAAACATAGCACTATTTTACACGTTATTGTAACACATTTATTGTAGTTCTGCCAACCCAAATTCAGATTTGTACAAATCCAGTTTACACCATTACCAGCATTAATAGGTAGAATTATTACCTAACTAGTACTGTTAGACAGTGCTGGTGTATTATTATTTATGTAGTGCTGTTCCTAATTGGGATGGGATTTATAAATTATTTATTGTGTAATTATATTTCATTACATATTTCTATATTCATGTTTGAGTGTAACTGAAGTGTCACTACCCATCTAAAACTGATCTTGAGGAGCTAAGCCATGGAAATCCTGTAGAGACACCAAAGTACTACTCAAATTTTAGTTGCTTATTGTTAGACTAGCAGTACCCGGCCATGCGTTGCTATAGCTCAGCAACGCTTGTGCGTTGCTGAGCCACAGCAACCTTCCCTGTCCCCCAGTCCTCCCAACCCCTCTCTCCTCACCCGTGCCCTCGGCCATACAACTATTCCCAACTCCACCATCCCTCGTCCTCCCCACCATTCCCCACTTCCCTGTCCCTTTGTCCTCCCCACTATTCTCCATTCCCCCATCCCCATGTCCCCACCATACCAAACTCCCCCGTCACCTCGTCCTTCCCCACCATTACCCCCCTCCCTTGTCCCTTCGTCCTCCCCACCATCTCTCACTTCCGTCCCCTCATCATCCCCACTATTCCCCACTCCCTCGTTCGATGCCTTCCCAAATGATCTGATGTTCCCATCACTGAAATATAAGAAAAACAGTTAAGAAATGAAATGAAAATATGAAAAAATAAAAAAGTAAACTATACTCACGAAATGAACAGTATGGTAAACAACACAGCTCAATTAAAACACAATTCACTCAAAATAATAAAATCAAAATGAAAATAAGTCAAAATTTATGAAAGTTCAATTTATCAATGCAATCAGAAACATTGAAATGCAATTGTTACATATTTAGTATAGCATGTTGGTTGCTCTTACATGCAACAGATGGCGCTGTTTCTCAAGAAAAGCATAGTTTTACCAGTCACAGGTGTGACATCTGTACTTATACTAACGAAATGAACGATATGGTCAACAACACAGCTTAATTCCAACACAATGTCACACAAAATAAAACAATAAAAAATAAAATAAATCGAAATCTATGTAAATAAAATTTATCAGTGCAATCGGAAACATTGAAATGGAATTCATGACATACTTAGTACAGCGTGAATGTTGCTATTATGTGCAGCAGATGGCACTGTTTTTCCAACAAAGCATGTTTTTCCTGTCACAGGTGAGGCATGTATATAGTAGATATATAAAAAGACTATTGCGCCTATTCGAATGCAAGGTTGTGTCAAAATTTCAAAACAATCGGTAAAGAGGTTTCGAAGAATTCTCTCACATGAATAACACAGTTTTTCAGAAAAAAAACATTTTTTTACCGTTACAGACGTGACATCTATATAATATGTATATAAAAACCTGGCCGGATGCAAATGGAACATTGTGTGAAAATTCCAAAGCAATCGGTGAAGAACTTCCGGAGATTAACGATTTTGTACAAACGAACATTTCCATTTTTATTTATATAGATAAGTAGCTAACCTCCAAATGAGGTATATTAAAATCAGTGTATTTAAGAAAATATTAAGCTGTCAATAACTATACCTGCTCTACATGTATGAGCAAGTACCATAGCTGTCAAAGTAGCTATATAAGCCCTATAAGGTTCTAACTCACAGCCAGCATGGCTGGTCCAGAAAAAACTGGAAGAACCTTGAAAGGTCTTCAAAGTCATTTAACAAGACTACTCAATATATGTGACATCTGGGAGGCCTGGTCGGTCGACGACCGGGCCGCGGGGACGCTAAGCCCCGGAAGCACCTCAAGGTAGGTAACTGTTTAAGAACTAACCCAGTTAACATTTCCAGGCTAAGAATTTCCACAAAAGTGGCTAGCCAAAAATATGACTTTGTAAAGAGTATATTCGAGTCTTATAGACACACACTTCTTGTCAATGATACTGACCCAGGCGAATTAAGTCTGATAGAATCTGACCTTGCCGACTATGAAGATATAATTCAAGACAAGTTAGATCACTATAACAAAGTGCTGGCAACAGCAAATGTTCTTGCTGGAGCAGGACATTTTTATAGTACACCTATACCCAAGCAAGCACTCAGCTCAGATGAAATACATGAGCTACCTCCAAATAAGGAGAATCCTCCTAATTAAATTAGATCCTTTCACTGGATCTATAATTGTTCAAACTTCATTTTCTACAGTCTCATCTAATAAAACTTCGCATAATGATTCATTTACAGAGTCTCATCAATTTTCAGACAGCTTATCTCAATACTCCCTGGGTTCTGTAAATTCAATACAGGAGGTTACTGAATTAACCAGTCTCTCCCATGAACCCAGAGAAATAAGTGAAGCTGCAGATGAAACTTCAAGTAAAGCTGCATCAGCCAGTTAATCTGAACCAGAAAATGAAAATAAAGCTGAAGCTGTAATTAAAGCTGAGGCTAAGCAAGAAGCCTTAAGCAACACAAGTAAGTCATAATTACTCAAACCAACCTCCTAGAGCAAGTGCTGACAATGAGAAGACTGTTATAATCCTTGTACACCAATTACTAGATTTATCTCAACCAGAGCAATCAGTTGATTCCTTACAAGCGTTTAGTTTTCAGCTTGAGTCACTGTTAAATTCCTTCAGTAAAAAGGTGGATCACCCCACTGCTGAGTGGATGACTAAAATTATCATCCAGAGAAAATTGTCTGGTGAGATACTCAATGAATTATACATACCAGAATGGTACTGTCCTGTCAATGCAGGGTATACTCGCAGGTTTGCGTAATATAATAAATGAATCAGCAAACCAGGCATTTAATAATTCTTCTAATGCACAGAAACTGTACCCACGTCAATTTCCTTACATGAAACTCCTGAAGTGACACTGTCATTAGGTAATAAGGGTATTAATAATCAATGTAATACTAACAGGTCAAACACTGATTCATCAGTAAGACCTAAGAGCACCACAAGCGCTACCAAGAGACCCAAAAGTCCGACAAGTGCTCGCAAGAGCCCAATAATTGCTCCCCAGAGTGCAACAAGTACTCGCAAGAGAATAATTAACAAGCAAATGCAAGCAGCAAAATCTTCACAACCTGCAGTTGCAGTTTCACCTAAACAGGTGTCCCCTAAATGAACTGTAGGATAGGGGTCATGTTTGTTTTGCAATCAAAACCACTCTCTGATCAAATGTACTAACTATCCTAATAGAGGCACACGAGTCAGAAGACTCAAACAGTTACACAATAGTACTAGGTGTCTCAAATCACATAATCTTAACAGCTGTGACACCCCACTAAACACCTGCAATACATGTAGAAGGGGCAAGCATCACACTGCATTGTGCAAATTTGTCAAAACAAATTATTTCAATCCTAGAATAGGAGGTAGAGAATCTACACATGTACAGTGCTGCAAGGTGTGAGATGTTTACAGAGTAATTTCACCAGCGTTTTAATTTCTTATTTACACGTTAGCCGTGTTATAGGCATATAAGTTTAGTTATAATTATGTTCTTAAGTATTACTCTCTGATAGCAGGGTATCTAGAGGTTTCATGTGGGTTTTAGTTGGTAACTTGTAGACGCCATGTTGTGCATGCTCCAGCAACGCCAGTCGCGTGGGTGGAGCTGGCTGGCGTGGACATGTTGTGAGATAAGTCTGTGGTACTTGTTTATTGTTTAGCAACATAGCTAATTTCCTGGGTAGACCATTATGTTCACACCCATATATCCATTTAAGTTTTTAAAATAGTGATCAGTTCTTATATAATGATATTGTTATTGTATTCTGGTGCATTAATATTTCTGGCTGCTTGTATTTCCGTTTGTATGTTCTTTGTTACCCTTACTTTAAGTATATTGCTTTGCTGAGTAAGCAGTTGACTTATTTACCCTAAACACTTTCAGTAGGCAAGGCCGTATTATTATATATTTTTTTTTACAACGCAAACACAGGAACCATACCCAGTGGTCAAGGGTCATAACAAAATGAGGGCCTATGTTGATAATTGATTCCCATAATTTAATGAACAAAATAGTGGTGCATGTTATTAATTGTTAGTGCCTTCCTAGTTACTGTGTGGTTAACTAGTGATACCTAACCAAGCCTGTGTACCACTTTTCAGTTTCATTCTGAGCTGCTTGTGGAAGTTTATCTCAACACTTCACGATTGAGGTAAATAAATAAATAAATAAATAAATATGTTTATTCAGGAAAGGTACATACATAGAGAGATTTTACATAAGTTGATCGATTTATAGATAGAGCTAGTACATACAATGCCTAAAGCCACTATTACGCAATGCGTTTCGGGCAAGAAAACATTAATATCTAAAACTTAATGCTAATTGAACAAAAAGAATAAAATGTTTTGAGAACAGATACAAATAGAGGTACAAAAAAAGGGGGGAACATGACTGAAAAGCAGCACAAATACAATATGTAGACAAACAGCGTTGAATAAGAAAAAAAAAATAAGACATGGGTTGACAATAGAGGGGTAAGGTAGGTTACAGGGAGTTTAACAGGTAGTGTTTAGTTTTAATCTTAAACTGGTTGAGAGAGGTACAGTCTTTAACATGGTTGGGAAGGTCATTCCACATTCTGGGTCCCTTGATTTGTAGAGCATTTCTAGTTTGGTTAAGTCGTACTCTTGGAATATCAAAACTGTATTTATTTCTGGTGTGGTGCTCATGGGTTCTGTTACAGCTTTCAATGAAGCTTTTGAGGTCAGGATTGGCATTACAGTTCAGCGTTTTATATATGTATAATACACATGAGAGAATGTGCAGTGACTTAATATCTAACATATTGAGAGATTTGAGTAGGGGTACCGAGTGATGTCTGGGGCCAGAGTTGGATATTGTCCTAATAGCAGCTTTGTGTTGAGTAATTAGAGGACGTAAATGATTTTGGGTAGTAGAACCCCAAGCACAAATACCATAGTTGAGATATGGATAGATGAGGGAGTAATAGAGAGTCACCAGGGCAGGGCGGGGTACATAATATCTGATCTTGGAAAGAATGCCAACAGTTTTTGAAACTTTTTTTGATATATTTAGAATGTGTCCTGGAAATTAAGCTTGTGATCAATGAGAACGCCAAGGAATTTGCCATCTAATTTGTTACAAATTTGGGTATTGTTAATCTTGAGATTTATTTGGTTAGAGGATTTATTGCCAAACAGAATATAGAAAGTTTTGTCAATGTTAAGGGTGAGTTTGTTGGCAGTTAGCCAAAGATGGACTTTATTAAGCTCGGTATTTACTGTGGCATTTAGAGCAAGGGGGTCAGGACTGGAGTAAATGAAGGTTGTGTCGTCAGCAAATAGAATTGGTCTAAGGTGTTGGGAGGCATTTGGAAGGTCATTAATGTAGATGAGAAAGAGGAGAGGGCCAAGTATACTGCCCTGAGGAACACCAATGTTGATGGGTAGGGTAGGAGAAATTGAATTGTTCACAGAAACATACTGGAGTCTATCAGTAAGGTAAGATTTGAGGTATTGCAGGGAGAGTCCTCTGACTCCATAATGATGTAATTTAAGAAGAAGGTTTTGGTGGTTCACAGTGTCAAAAGCCTTACGCAGGTCCACAAATAACCCAACAGGGAACTCATTTTTATCAAGAGCTGCATGAATTAAGTTAATCATACTAATCAGTGCATCGTTAGTGCTTTTTTTAGGTCTGAAGCCATATTGGCAAGAGCTAAGTATATTGTGCTTGGCTAGATAAGAGTAGAGCTGCTTGTAGATTAGTTTTTCAAAAATTTTTGATAAGTTAGGCAGGATTGAAATAGGTCTGTAGTTGTTAACATCTGTGGGATCACCACATTTGTGGACAGGGGTTACTCTCGCTTTTTTTAGAATATCTGGAAAGGTTTGGAGTTCAAGTGACTTGTTGAAGAGCAAAGCAATTGCAGGGGCTAAGGATCTGGAGGCTTTTTTGTAAATTAATGTCGGAATCTCCTCAAGGGCACTAGACTTGGTTTTAAGGGAAAGGATTATCTCATTGACATCAGTGGAATTAGTAGGCTTTAGGTACAGAGACTGTGGATAGTTACCTGTAAGGTAGTCCTTAACCTCAGTACTGGAAGAAGGGATATCATTTGCAAGGGATGACCCAATGGAAGAGAAGAACCTATTGAACTCAATAGCAGAATCAGATGCTGAAAGCTGACCATCGTTATTTTACAGGAGTGTTGGTTTATTATTTAAAATCTTCTTTGATCCCAAGATTTGTGAAATTGTGCTCCAAGTTTTTTTAATGTTGCTCTTTATTTGGGTAAATTTATCTTCGTAGTATTTAGTTTTGGCTCGTCTAATTATCTTAGATAGCAGTAAAGAGTAATTCTTTGAGAATTCTTTAGAGACGGTTCCTTACACAAGTTGTAAGTGTACAACTTGTGCCAGGGGCCAAGTAAACCATCAGTGTTGTTGTAATTGCTAGTTGTGTTAATTAAGCTGACAATGGTGGAACAAGTTGCTGTGTTGGTGGAGCAGCCAAATTTGGGTGAAATTATAAACTTGAAGAAGTCTGGGTTGTTGTACATGGCTGAAAAATTAAATACGACATTTTCCAGGAGAATGTTAAAGGCTCAGCTAGTAAGAGTCATTGTCACACACTTGGTGGAGGAGGAGAAACTTGACGAGGAGTAGTTAGAGAAATTAAAAGAAGAGTCAAGTAACCTGGTGGCAATTCTAAAGTTAGAGATGGAATCTAAGCTAGAGATGGCTAAGTTAGAAGCAGAGAAACAGGTTGGAGATACAGAACCGCCAAAAACAGCTGGAGTTGGAGACTCAGCAGCAGATGCTTGAGGCTCAGAACGAGCAAAGACAACTTGAGATTGAAGCTCAAATCAACAAAAACAAGTGGAACTAAAACCACAGAGCAGAAGAATTGAAGCTCAGTTGCAACTAGAAGATGTTAGGCGGCAGCAATTGGAAATTCAACAGAGTATAACAATAAATAATAACAGACTAGGTGAACAGAGAATTGCAGCAAGGCATGGTGACACTAGTAATCATACAGATAGTACTGATAGTTCCTTAAGTTTAGGAAAAATGTAGATTTACCTCAATTCAATGAGGAGGACTCAGAAATATTCTTTTTTGCGTTTCCAGAAGTTAGCAGTCAGTATGAATTGGCCTGTGGATTAGTGGGTTGCCATCATGCAGGGACAATTTAAGGCGAAAGCCCAGGAAATTTTTGCATCTCTTCCTGCTGCTAATCCTTTTGACTTTAAATGTTTCCAAGAGAGCATCTTAATTAAATGCATACCAGCATATCCCAGAGGCCCATAGACAGAAAGTTAGAGGTATAAAAAGAGCACATGATCAGACCATTTCTGATTTTGCAAGAGTTCAAATGAATCAATTTGATAGATGGGTAAAAGCACTTTCCATAACAGATTTTGAGACTTTGTGAAACCACATAGTGACAGAGGATATTTTAGGTTATCTACCAGAGAAATTAGCCTTGTTTATAGCTGAACATAAACAGACCAATGACGTTATGAAACTAGCCAAGCTAGCAGACGAACACGAATTACTCACTAAGGTGCCTTTTCGAGCACAATCAAATACTTATAATTCTAAGAGTAATTATCATGTTCCTAAATCTCATATTTTCCAGGCCAGACCAGCTAACTCACCTACTCCCCTGAACTCTTCTCCTGTAAAGCCAAAGATTGAGAAACAGCAGACAGGTTTGTCACCCTCAAATAATGTAGTGTCTAAACCTGCAGTTGGTTCGGTTGTTTCGACCACTGGCAGATATTCCACGCATTGCAGGAGAAGAGGTCATGTGGTAAATTCCTGTTATGCCTTGCACCCTGAGTGCAAGGCATAACAGACCTATCCCACCCTCATAATCAGAGCGGTAGGTCTGATTATGAGACAGGGGTTGCAAGCAAATAATTCTAATGTTGTTCCAGTCATGCCCAACTGGATGACTAACTTTAAACCGTACCTATATTCGGGTACCTTACTTTGTACCAGTGGAAGCTGGAAGGCAGTGCAGTTATTGAGGGATACTGGTGCTTCCCAATCTCTAATCTCTCACCGTACCCTTGCTGATGTTAGCACAGAAGACACTGGTGAAGTAGCATTATTGCAAGGTATTGGAGGTCATGTCCAGCGTGTACCATTAGTTCAAATTCACATGAAGTCATCTATTACACCAGGTTGGTGCACTGTAGCAGTTAGTGAGCAGTTGCCCATCCCTGGGGTTGATGTTATTGTGGGTAATGATTTTGACAAGTGTCAAGTTAGTGGGACAGAGTGTCCTATTATGTTTACTAACCCTAGTTCAGTGCTGGCTCAACCGGATGCGGATTATGGTGTCATCTATCCAGCCTGTGTTGTGACCAGATCCATGGGTAAGCTGGGTGAGGTAAATCCTGTGACTTCCAAGGTGGATGTTGTCGAGGCCAGGACCCCTTCAGACAGGGAGGTGGAGGAGGACCTTGCGGATACATTCTTAGCTCACGCGGATGTCGAGAGTGAGGCTGGTGCCAAAGCCCTAATTTATTCTGACCCAGAGGATGGTCTGGAAGAAGTGGCACAGGTACCAGGTCCTTGCCCGCTCGCTCCAGCTGTTGAGTCCCAGACCTTGAGTGAGTTGCAGAGTACTGATCCCAGTCTAGCTGAATGTTATACATAAGCAGCTGACTTCATTGATACCTTGGATGAGAGTACGGGTTGCTACTTCAATGATCGATGTTTGATGCGACGATGGAGACCACCAGGAACTCCCAAATCAGATGATTGTGAGTCTAGGACCTAGCTCGTCGTATCCAAGGAGTATAGGGAGCAGGTATTGCAAGCTGCCCATGATGACCTTATGGGAGGTCACCAAGGGATTTCCAATATGTATCATAAAATATGTAAGTTTTTCTATTGGCCAAAACTCAAAAAGGATGTGGTCAGATATTGTCACAATTGTGTTGTATGTCAAGCTGTTGGTAAACCTAACCAGACTGTGCCACGAGCACCCTTACACTCTATTGTAATGCCAGAGGAGCCTTTTACACATGTGGTGTTGGATTGTGTCGGCCCATTACCCCGAACTAAATCAGGAAATATGTTTATGTTTACTATCCTATGTATGACCACCAGGTTCCCTGAAGCATATGCCTTGCGTACCATTAGGACTTCTACACTCATAAAACACTTGGAACGGATTTTTTCATTATTTGTTATGCCCCGTATCATTCAAACTGATAATGGGAGCAATTTTTGTTCCAAAACCTTTAACACTTTTTGTAGTTCTTTTGGAATTCAACATAACTTCTATAGTCCTTACCATCCTCAGAGTGAAGAGGGAATCGAGAAGTTCCATCGAACCTTAAAACACATGTTTAAAACAACTGGGGAAGATTCACCCAGACATTGGGATGACAATTTACCATTCGTACTATTTGCTGCCATGGACGGGTTGCACACTGCCCTAGGCTGCTCTCCATTTGATCTTGTGCTTGGACATCAGGTGAGAGGACCTTTAAAAATGTTGCAGGAGAAAATGTTGGGAGATGTAACAGGTAGGCAGAGTGAAAGATACCTGAAGGATGTGAAGAGCAAGCTGTCTCGAACGAAGGAGTTGGCGTTACAACATCTGGGCGAGGCACAACAGGTAATGCAGGAGCGGCATGATAAGCGGTTCAAGGTCAAACTCAGAGTTTTTGATTCAGGAGATTTAGTAATGGTCTTGAAGCCTCGTATGGGGACTTCTATGTCACACAAAATTGTAGGACCTTATAGAGTGGTAAAACGTCTTGGTGAACTTACCTATAAAGTATGTGACCTCAATCACAACCGTTAGTCAATGGTTGTGCATGTGAATCGTTTGAAGGCTTATTGTGGGCCCAGTATTGTGGCTTGTTGTGTTAATGAGGTAAACCCTGAGGAGACAATTGTTGTAGGGGAAGATGGTAATCCTCTTTTATCTAATTCCAGTTCCGGGGAAGAATTGTTGTGTCATTTGCAGGATGAACAGAGAGCAGAGTTCCAGGACCTTTTGAAGACGTTCTCCAACTTGTTTGGGGAGGTCCCCACTCAGACACCTCTCATTACTCATGATGCTAAACTGACAGAGGTAACTCCAATTCGGCTACACCCTTATCGAGTGACCCCCGAGAAACGACGTATCATCCAGGAGGAAGTTGATTATCTTCTTCACCATGGTTTCATTCGACACAGTCAGAGCACTTGGAGTTCACCGTGTTTAGTGCTACCCAAACCAGATGGAAATTGGCGGTTAGTAGTGGACTTTAGGAAGTTAAACAAGGTAACTGTAGTTGATGTATATCCACTACCTTTGCTAGAAGACTGCATTGACCAAATTGGTCATGCTAAATATGTATCAAAACTAGACTTATCTAAAGGGGTATCACCAGATACCACTTACTTATTTTGCTAGGGAAGTGACAGATTTTATTACCCCTGATGGAGTATTTGAATTTAATGTGATGCCATTTGGACTGAGAAATGCCCCAGCAACTTTTCAAAAGTTGATGAATTCTTTGCTAAAAGATGTGCCAGATTGTAGAGCATACTTAGATGACATTGTGATTTTTAGTAAGTGTTGGGAAGACTATATTTTTAGTTTGAAACAATTGTTTGCAGTGTTACGACATGCTAATCTAACTGTAAATGTAAATAAACGTAGCTAGGCTAAGGAAACAATAATTTACTTGGGACATGAGGTCGGACAAGGTATAATAGTCCCGTTGCAAGACAAGATCCAGGCAATCGTGGATTACCCAGTACTAACGAGCAAGAATTCCGTGCAAAGGTTTATTGGGATGTGGGCATATTATAGAAGATATTGTAAGAATTTTTCAATTGTGGCTGCACCTATAACTAATCTTCTTAGAAAGTAGGTAGGTAAAGTTCAAGTGGACACAGGAGTGTCAGAACTCTTTTCAGAAGTTGAAAGGAATTCTTTCAACGTCACCTGTATTAGCCAGTCAACAATTTCATAAGCCATTTATAATGCACATAGACGCTTCGGATCTAGGAGCAGGTGCGGTTCTTTCCCAGGTAGGACCAGATGATTTAGAGCATCCTGTATACTATTTTTCTCGTAAATTTGATAAGGCACAAACTGATTAGTCTGTGGTAGAGAATGAAGCTCTTTGTTTGATTTTCGCAGTTAAGAAGTTTGAAACATACTTGTCAGGTAATCAAGTAGTCATATACACAGATCATAATCCCCTGACATTCATTAACTCTATGAAATGTAAGAACCAAAGAATTCTTAAGTGGTCTTCGATTTTACAAGAGTTCAACATAGTAATTAGACATATCCCTGGAAGGGAAAATGTAATTGCTGATGCCTTATCCAGGGGATTCCCCATTGCAGTGCCCTAATGTGAATTGTTCTATACATGAGGATGTCTTAACCTTTTGGTTATTTCATGTTTCATTTAATTGATCGTTTTATACATTGATTTTGTGTTGTTGGAGTACTCAATGCTATACCTTATGTAGTCAAAAAATGAAATTAACCTTCATTAATTTCATTTTTCTTTAAGAACAGGGAGGGATGTTACAAATATATATATTTGATTCTAACATTTTTCATGATAAATATGTATATCCAACATTTCTTTCCTCAGTTATTTAAATAAAACATTGTATCCAGCTGTGTTCCAGTATATATATGTTTGATTTAAATGTTGCATGCTGTAGTGTGCCTGTATTTAATATTTTGTTAATGCTATTGCATGTTCATTCTGTGGGGGGGGGGGGACAGTGGCGTCTCATGGGGGGGATGACCACATTTCAGGGTTGCCAGATTGGGCTACAAGTAGCGAATTGGGCTACTTTTGAGAGCTCCACGCTCCCAAATTTTTAATTTCGCTACTTGCTACTTTTTGGGCTAGTTTGAAAGCAAGTTGGGCTACTTTGGGCTAAAAACATTAAGAACTCAATGGTGATTATTTAGGCTTTTATAATATAATGTGTACAAATCACAGCCGCATCCAACAACCATATTGACTAGACCACTTACCCCAGGAGACTTGGACAGAGACCGGCCCCCTGGGGACATTGAACCTTCGAAAGAAAAAGTAACCGCAAGGCAGGTAATCCTCCCCAGGGGCCAGAGATTTCCCAACCTTAATTGTCATTAATACTATCCCAAAAGCTACACCTGGTTCCACAGATCTTCATTAAGGAAAGAAAGTTATCTAGAAATTTTCAGATTGATAAATGATGGCAAAGATCCCCTACAGTTAATATCTTTGTCAGGAAGAGGATGGTTGGCAAGGAGCGGTAGTGTAAAGCGACTGGTAGATCAGCGGGATTCTTTAACAACTCACTACCAAATAGCTTTTTCCTCTTGTGATAAATATGTTGCAAGGCAACTATTTCAATGTACTCTGATCCCTCCAATAAGCTATATTTCACATGCTTCAAACCAATCTTAAATGATTTTGAAAGGATGAAGTGACTTTATCAAAAAGATGAAGTAGATCAGTGTAGCCTTCACACTGTCTTAAAAAACTTCCCTCTTGGAATACTTAGAAGAATCGTTCATCCTCATCATGCAAAGCTTGATGTTATTGGACTACAATTCCACATATCTGCCCTTTCTTTCAACTCAGAAAGTCAACCTTTCTGCATGGAGAAAGTTGACTTTGGTTATGAATTTTCAACACTTCGGGCC
>WNGS01116048.1:0-15829 GCA_020271785.1 Procambarus virginalis
CAGTACGCGAGGACCACCACAGTCCGCGAGGGCCGCCAATGTATGCGAGGGCCGCCACAGTACGCGAGTGCCGCCACAGTACACGAGGGCCGCCACAGTACACGAGGGCCGCCACAGTACACGAGGGCCGCCACAGTACACGAGGGCCGCCACAGTGCACGAGGGCTGCGAGGACCGCCACAGTACGCGAGGACCACCACAGTACGCGAGGGCCGCCACAGCACGCGAGGACCGCCACAGCATGCGAGGACCGTCACAGCACGCGAGGACCGCCACAGCACGCGAGGGCCGCCACAGTACGCGAGGGCCGCCACAGTACGCGAGGGCCGCCACAGTACGCGAGGGCCGCCACAGTACGCGAGGGCCGCCACAGTACGCGAGGGCCGCCACAGTACACGAGGGCCGCCACAGTACGCGAGGGCCGCCACAGTACGCGAGGGCCGCCACAGTACGCGAGGGCCGCCACAGTACGCGAGGGCCGCCACAGTACGCGAGGGCCGCCACAGTACGCAAGGACCGCCACAGTATGCAAGGGCCGTCACAGTACGCGAAGTCCGCCACAGTACACAAGGGCCGCCACAGTATACGAGGGCCGCCACAATACACGAGGGCCGCCACAGGACGCGAGGGCCGCCACAGCACGCGAGGACCGCCACAGTACGCGAGGGCCACCACAGTACGCGAGGACCGTCACAGTGCACGAGGACAGCAACAGTACGTGAGGACCGCCACAGTACGCGAGGGCCGCCACAGTACGTGAGGGCCGCCACAGTACGTGAGGACCGCCACAGTACGTGAGGACCGCGTAAACCTCTTGACAAAATACAAAATAAGAGTTGTGAGGTTAAGAAACTTTTTTGTTTATTTCAATGATTCAGTTCGAGCAATTTAAATTTTTTTCTTTATTATGTACCCCATACCCATCCCGTGGGCGGTGGTGTAAAGGGTTACAGAGGCACATAATCGGTGCAGGAACTGAACCCCCCTAGTTCGTTTAGCTAAGCAAATAACAATCTTTCGACGCTAGTTACACAATTATTAGTGTAGATACGACTCTAAACGTTTGATTCGATTTTTTTTAACATCGATTTGAGCATATGGTAAGCTTCCATGTATTGGATCAGAACAAGGTTGAACATAAAGTATGGTAACCAAAACATATTATGAACCTCCTGTGTTGTGAAGCAGAACATGTTATAATATAACAGACAGCAGCACATCATCGATCACTACTATTAAAATATTCCATAGGAACTTGTCCATGGCTCGCAAGACGGGAGAGAAGATCCTGATAACCCCTGAAGAAATAACTGTGACCCCTACTGACACCAACCAGAAGATTGAACTAATAATATATCGATAGATTCAGCGACAACAGAAGACTGGACATGGGCGAGGCATTATACGTGAAGCAAACCAAGCCACATGTCAATAATCTACTAGCACCAAATTATATTTGACCATTTTCCTGAACACGACAGAACGTAGAACATACTGCACTAGCCATCATGCAAACGTTGTCGTTGTTTTAGATTTAGCTACTCAGAACGAAAGATCTATGTAGCACGGGCCACACAGGCTTTATTACCTTCCAGTGAACACGTAATTGATTTCGGTTATTCGCGATAACCTTGTTACTGTGATATTTGGGTCAAAGTTTTAAATGGAGGTCCGGTTTCCTCCTCCTCTCCCCCCTCCCCCGTTTCTTTATTGCATCTGTTTTAGCGCACTAGTTTTAGTCTTGTTTTAATAACATTATCTTGGTGGCGGATATAGATGCACAGTGTTCACTAGTGTGGCCCATTCTTCAACTGCATTTTTAATCATTGTAGTCGTTGTGCAATTTGCATCTAATGCAGCTGCTGTCGTTGGATTAATGTTGAGTTTGATGCACAGGGATTCAGTTGCTTCACATTTCAGTAAGTAATGCAATAGTGGCGCCTCTGCTTCTGTTCCACAGATGTGACACTCTTTAACTATTAGTTTTATTACCTCACAGCAGCATTTGTAACCAAGTCTGAGTCTGTTTATGGCTACTGCAATGTCTCTGGGTATCTCTTTGTCAGGGTTGAAAGAGGAGTACCCAGTGGCTTGTTCGTACCACATCGCGGTGGATCTTTCTCCCGCTATTTTGGCTCTGTGGAAACTTTTGATAGTTGGGTGTATTTTCATCTTGATTTGCTCCTTAATCAGTGAAAAACTTGAGGTATTCAAATACCTCCAAGTTTTTCCTGATTAAGGAAATTGAGGTATTCAAATACCTCAAATATTCAAATACCTCCAAAAACTGCCACTGCTCAACCTGTACAACAGGTAGAGCAGTGGCAGTTTTTGCTAGTGAGTCTGCCTTTTCATTACCATCTATGCCAATATGACTTAGTATCCAATTTAGGGTGATTGACAGCCGTAGATTATGTGCTTCTTTTCCTATAAGTAGGATTTCTGTGACGAGTTGTATATTATCTCTGTGCTGGCTGGATAACAATGCCTGGAGCGAAGATTTCGAGTCGGTATGAATGATGACATCATGTAAATTATTCTCAATTGCATAATATATGTCCTCCTTCAGGGCATATGATTCTGTGTGCAATGTTGAGCACCCACTATTCATGCTACAGTAAGCTTCATGGTTGTTAGTGTAAACTGCTGCCCCGGCAAAATCTTTCTTGATCAACTGATCCGTCTGTGAAGGTGTGAGTGGTTGTGGGTCTGGAGATGGTTTCCATTTGTTGTTCTATGAGTCTCTGCGAGTCACATGCTGATTTTCTAGCCGGTAATCCTTCAATGATTATCTTTAGACTCGATTCTTCCCATGGAGGAGGCTGCCGAAAGTGTTGATATGGTCTATCTTCTCCTTTGTTTTTAATGGTCCATTTCAAGTCCACTTTTTCTAGAATCTTTACTAGATTATCCGTCCATCCACTTGTTCTATATTGAAGGTTTCTGTGAAGCGATCTGTCTATGATATCTTTGATTGATAGTCTGGCGGTGTTTCCAACAAGTTTTGCTATTATGGTGGTTATTCTTTGTTTGATCCTATTTTCCAAGGCTGGTAAGTTGATTTCCATTCTTAGATTCTCTCGACGCATCCATATAGGTGATTCCAGCATTGTTCTGAGAGAATTATTTTGAGACTTTAAGTTTCTCCCATTGGTTATCACTGAGGGATGTAAGAGCAGGAGCAGCATAGTCAATGAGTGACCTAACTGCTTGAACGTAGTACATTTTGAGTACCGGTAGAGATGCACAAACTCTAAGATTTATCAGAGAGCGCAAAGCTGAGTTTCTGGCTTTACAACGTTGCCGATGATATTCAATTGCTTGAGTGAATTTCAACTGGCTGTCTATTATGACTCCAAGGTATTGAAAAGAGGTAACCCACTCTATTTCATGTCCTTGTATTGCCAGTCAGAAGATGTCTTGAGTTCTCATTTTAACGACCATTTCTTTGGTTTTATTGCTGTTTATTTTCACAGCTATGTGTTCCGCTTCCCTGCTGATGATGGCGAGGCATTTTTGTGCATGGTTCCCGGCGCCTTTGCCATTGATGATGACCACAAAGTCGTCTGCATAGTTAAGTAGTTTGGCTTTTGGTAACTTGAGCTTCATGAATTGTTCCATGAGACAGTTGAAGAGGAAGGGGCTTAGTATTCCTCCCTGCGGAGTACCATTTTCCAGCCTCTTTGAGGAGGACGCTTTTCCTTGGAATTTGATCATGGAAGCAGGAGATTGACATGATACAATGGACTTATAAGTGAGGCATCTCACTTTCGCCCCATCCCCGTCACCTCGTATCTTTCACCTCATCCTCGAGTATATATCATGCAGGAAGAAATTTTGTAATTATACGAACTCGGCTTTTCATAAATAAAACTGTAAAAATGAACTTATGAGAGTTAATATTTTAACTTTCTTCTCAAGTGAAGAAAAATATAACGGAAATAAAGAAGATTCACGCTAGAATAATTGATTTCACCCTTTCGGTCACATTTAATGATAAATATTATATATATATATATATATATATATATATATATATATATATATATATATATATATATATAAACTGAAAACTCCACACCCCAGAAAGATTCGAACCCAGACAACCAGGAGCACTATGCACCTTGGCATACCTGGCACCTTAACCACTAGACCACACGACGGTAACGAGTATACAGTCGTTTACACTATAAATGTTTATAATGTCTTGAGTTGTTGTTGTTTTTAGATTTAGCTACTCAGAACGAAATGTTCATAAAGCACGGGCTATGGTGAGCCCGTGAATGTCTTGAGTTCAGTGGTGTGGTATATAGGCAGGAATGAGGTGGGGTGAGAAACAATGTCTTTAATTAATTAGATAGGGGTATATTAATAAGGTATTATTGAGATAAATGTGTGTCAATAATCCTACTTAAATCGCCCTTTATCTGATTAATAAAAAAATGGATCTAAATTGTACAAACCACTATTAATGTTCAAACTACATGATTCTGTAATTTGTATTAAAGCTGATTCAATAATGTTTCTATTGAAAATGATTTTTACAATTCGTTTTTAAAGTAGCCCTCTCCCAATCATTTTGGTGACAATTTTCTGACAAATGGACAAAGAATTAAACAATTGGCCATGTTGGATATATATTTATGTACACATGAAGGAGTTTTAGGAAGAAAAAAATAGAATGTATGGACAAACAGAATTTCTTGTGTTCAACCTTTAATTAACGCAAGGTGCCTGGTGCAATTATGATCTCTGAGTTTAACCAGTCAGGAATAATTAGCGTGGGAAGTTTCGCAATATGTACTGCCTCAGGTGGATAACTTTGGAGCAAGAGGAGAGTTTGAAGCATCTTGCACCAAGAGTCAGGCTTCTCCCAAGAGCCTATGAACGACCACAGGCGTTTGACAGTGTGTGAGTGAGTTGGGTATAAACGTCAGCTGCCTCTCATGGGTTAAGAAACTTCTGAAGTTTCCTTTATTGTTATTTTATATTAACTTGTTTGAGTTGATTGATTGCAGGCGGAAATGTGAGAAGGTCACCAACCTTGTGCTTGCCTGGGTCACCAACCTTGTGCTTGCCTGGATCACCAACCTTGTGCTTGCCTCGGTCACCAACCTTGTGCTTGCCTTGATCACCAACCTTGTGCTTGCCTGGGTCACCAACTTTGTGCTTACCTCGGTCACCAACCTTGTGCTTGCCTCGGTCACCAACCTTGTGCTTGCCTTGATCACCAACCTTGTGCTTGCCTCAGTCACCAACTTTGTGCTTGCCTCAGTCACCAACTTTGTGCTTGCCTCGGTCACCAACCTTGTGCTTGCCTCGATCACCAACCTTGTGCTTGCCTCGGTCACCAACCTTGTGCTTGCCTCAGTCACCAACCTTGTGCTTGCGTGCTTGCCTCAGTCACCAACTTTGTGCTTGCCTCGGTCACCAACCTTGTGCTTGCCTCGGTCACTGACCTTGTGCTTGCCTCGGTCACCAACCTTGTGCTTGCCTCGATCACCAACCTTGTGCTTGCCTCGGTCACCAACCTTGTGCTTGCCTCAGTCACCAACCTTGTGCTTGCCTCAGTCACCAACCTTGTGCTTGCCTCAGTCACCAACTTTGTGCTTGCCTCGGTCACCAACCTTGTGCTTGCCTCGGTCACTGACCTTGTGCTTGCCTCGGTCACCAACCTTGTGCTTGCCTCGGTCACTGACCTTGTGCTTGCCTCGATCACCAACCTTGTGCTTGCCTGGGTCACTGACCTTGTGCTTGCCTGGGTCACCAAGTAGGGGTATAAATGCTTTGACCTCGCACACCTTGTCAGCCTCTTCGGGTGCTCTGGGTCAAACACTCCTCCATGCGAGGTGGGGCTCCGCTCCTCCATGCGAGGTGGGGCTCCACTCCTCCATGCGAGGTGGGGCTCCACTCCTCCATGCGAGGTGGGGCTCCACTCCTCCATGCGAGGTGGGGCTCCACTCCTCCATGCGAGGTGGGGCTCCACTCCTCCATGCGAGGTGGGGCTCCACTCCTCCATGCGAGGTGGGGCTCCACTCCTCCATGCGAGGTGGGGCTCCGCTCCTCCATGCGAGGTGGGGCTCCGCTCCTCCATGCGAGGTGGGGCTCCACTCCTCCATGCGAGGTGAGGCTCCGCTCCGCCTCGCGTCCAGGTGTTGGTGTTCTTGTAAATATATTTTTGTCACCATTATTTTCTTGTATTACCATAAGTTTGTTCATGTGTTCATTTTATGTTTTCTTTTATGATATCCAAGTGTGTGTTACCAGGGTGTCAGGTATCTTTTTCATGTGTTTGTTAACATTTAATATTTGAGTAAATTGTGTTCACTTTTCATTTGATTATTCTTTATATCCTGTGAAATTTTCACAGTGCACGAGCCAAAGCAGCATTTTTTTATCATTGATGCTGAATGAGAGCCACATTACGCCTTCCCAGTATATCTGCGATACTGTTTCACGTCACAATATATATATAATCTAGCCTACGATTGAAACAATCAAGTGATCCAACGTCAGTTTTGTTACCCGATAATCTGCTCTGCAGATCAACAATTCTATTTCCGAACCAGCATTTTCCCAAGACTTTCCTAAACTGAAACTTATTCAATATATACCCAATGTTACGTGTTCTATTTTGTGTTATATATTTAATACTTTATTAATATTACCCTTGTTATTCCTATTCATCCACCTGTGCGTTTGCATCATGTTCACCCCCCTAACTCTTCCCCTTGTTGAGAATGTAAATTAAACTTTTTCAGTCTCTCATGATGTGGAAGGTTACTATTTTATGGAATCAACTTTCTCATCCTAATGCTGAAAGGGTTCTAGTGAATTTATGTCCAGTCTGTAGTACGGAGACCAAAACTGAACTACAAAATCTAAATGGGGCCTAACAGGAGCAAGATATAGCAGAAAAATAACAGTAGATGTTTTATTGTCATTTCTCATTTAAATAAATCTCAGTATCCTGTATGCTTCTCAAAACTTTATTCCTGATATGACATTGTAATCCTGTTGACCAGACCACACACTAGAAGGTGAAGGGACGACGACGTTTCGGTCCGTCCAGGACCATTCTCAAATCGAGAATGAGAAGGTTTGATTTTAGAATGGTCCAGGACGGACCAAAACGTCGTCGTACCTACACCTTCTAGTGTGTGGTCTGGTCAACATACTTTAGCCACGTTATTGTGGCTCATCGCCTGCATTGAAATCCTGTTTATTTATTTTATTAATTTTGTAAGAAAATATGGAAAATTCAGACTACTTACGAAGTTTTAGTAACCTAACCTTTAAATTAATACATATGAAAAATTATTAATTTTATTCCATTAAAAATGTTTTTTTTTGGGGTGGCGAATTATAAAATTTTGAAGTTAAATTGCTTATAAGACTATAATGTTCAGAAAATATTAAGAGTTTTTATTAATGGGTGTTTGTTTCAGAAATTTTGTTTTTAATTCTATCCATAATTTTTGTGCATATGTTCGTTTACAAATTTATAACTCAATAAATTATACTTTAAATTAAAAATCTTTAATATTTTTGACAGAGTAATATATATATATACATCATATAATATGTTAAATTCGTGGGACTCAGTTTGAAATCGTACTCGATAATACAATTTGAAGTTGTAAAGACTTACTTTTGAGTAAAATGAAGTCCAAATTTGATGCCATTAACAAAGAAGGTAGATATCAGCTGATTCTCACCAAACTTTACACGTGTATGGAGTCTGGTGCATTCATCATTATGGGGAAGTTTGAACCATATTGGTTTTCAAACAATGTAGAAAAGAGCAATGACTAAAAAATAATTCAATACATCTTTCACATTTGGAGATACATATTTGCATGTGTATATCTAAATTCTTTGGTTAAGGATTTTAGTTTATATCTTATGGCATACTTAAAACTAAAATCACATACTCACGTATAGCTATATGTATATAGTTATACGTGTATAGCTATATACATATAGCTATGTATCTACGTATATGTCAACCATATGCATACCACGTATGCGTAATAGGTTATATACATCGCTATGTATAGTTTACCTACTATTGATGATTTGTTACAGTGTGGCCAGGGTATTCCAACTGCATTCTACATCAACTGGATTCTTGCTACAGCAATACAACAGGGTGGTAGATTTTTTTGGTGGGGGAATTTTTCCCAGCGACAAGCCAAGCCGGCATGCTGTCCATGGCGTCTCCTCCACTCCTCTCTCGACTCAGGAATTATTTACCATTACAGATTATTTATACTTACCTTGTTATTACATATTATCACTATGCTTTCTGCTTCAATTCCTCTATTATCACAAATACGTAACAGTTGATAAATAAAATGTAGGATATTACGGCAAAAAATTAACATGGAAGAATTTTACTCAGAGCCAGAGTGCTGTCCTCTCCCTAGGATTTCTTGTGGTATAGAGACCTGCACTCAACACGTGGTCTCACGTAGTCAACACGGAGTTACCGCTCATCATAATGTAAGTGATTACAAGCACAAAAAATAACTGATTTTGCTTTTATATAGAAAATTATATGCATAAATTACATTCGTGAGTCAACCGATTACCTTTTTTTTTTCAAGTGATGAAAAGTACACTTACTATCATCAGATTAACTTCACTTTCGTTAAACAGTTGCCAAGGTGACAAAGTGTGTTTAGAGACATATAGTTCCATTCAAATATTTGTTTATTTTATTTTTCATTCGTTTTCTATCCAAAGGGCCCCGACAAACCTCTCCAACTACACGTTACAAACAATTGGCAGAAGCAACAACCCTAACCCTAAAAAAAAATTAACCCCATCCAAGGCGTACAAATCATTCCTTCCGTAGAAGTGTTCCCAGTTGGCAATGACCAGATAAAAGTTTTGACACTATGATATTTTCCTCTCAACTTTTCCTTAGTAAACAATATTGGATGCTGTAGAATATCTTAATTTTACGAAATGTACATTGCTATGTATAGTTTATAGTAAGAGAGGGAAAGATCTGTTATAATCTACACTCTCTAAGCCAGGGGGCAACACATGGCTAATTGAAAGAGAAGAAGACCAAAATGAAATAAATATATTGTTCTAAAAATTTAGGCCAGAGATACAACAATGGAAACAGATGATTACTGTAGGCTAGGTAGGTTTTAGATTGAAAGAAATCCGTCAGTAAAAGTTATTTTCCTGAATTGTAATCCAATTGAGGGATTAAGGGAAGTGTCATTCAGTATTTATTACACAAATATCTCTAAGAGGATAGAAAGACAGCAAAGAGATTCAGGGAAGAAAAGCAAATGAGAAATGCGAGGTGACCAAAAAAGGCACAGTATGCAAGAGCAAGCAAAATATGACCACAGAGATTACTACATAGAGAAATAGTGGGGCTACCTAGCTAAATGAGGCACCTATGTTAAGGAGTAATCAGGAGTGACTACATCAACATTCACCCCTTCCCCCTATTAGAACTGGAAATTCAGCAACCGGAACAACTGCCTTTGGAAAAACAAATGTATTCCAATTCTTATTAGCAGAAGAAAAGTTTTGTACACAAATGCACATGGAATTTGAATAAAAGGATACTTTTACAGAAAAAGAGTAACAGAACAATCAAATTATAGCAAAAATGGAAATTAAACTGATAAGTGCTAAAGGAGATATAACTTTTCCATGCGGTTATCAACAATAGTGATGATAGGTTTAACATAGGTGGGGGGGGGTTGTAGCCATGCAGATATAAGGTTAAACTGGCGCATTGAAGAAGACAAATTATAACGGGAAACAGACCAGCAATAGTAACAGTGGGCGTGTGCTAGATTGACCAATATAACTCTGTAACGTTGTAAGGAATCATTTGAGTTTCCGTGGTCCCCGGGGTGTAGTGGTAAGATACTCGCCTCGACGTTTCGTGAGCGCTTTGTCCTGGGTTCGTATCCTGGCCGGGGAGGAATTACTGGGCGTCAGTCCTTAGCTCTAGCCTGTGTTTACGCAACAGTAAAATGGGAACCTGGTTGTTAAACGATTTGGCCGGGTCGTATTTCGGGGAACTTATAATTAAGGACTTGCCCAAAACGCTACGCGTGCTAGTGGCTGTACAAGAATGTAAGAAGTCTTCCATATATATATATATATATATATATATATATATATATATATATATATATATATATATAATATATATATATATATATATTATAGTATGTATAATACTACTACAACCTTTCATATGTTTCGCTAAAGGTCTGCTCTGAATAAAGAAGGCAAAGAATACTAAAATAAGGTGAAAACATATATATATATATATATATATATATATATATATATATATATATATATATATATATATATATATATTTATATATATATATGTTGACAGCCTGACAGCTGTCAGCCATATTGAAGCCTGACAGCTAGGCTTCTCTCAGCCAAGAGGAGCCGTCAATCAGCGACAGGTACGGCACGTACCAAGAGTGCGACAAGGTGTGTCTCAAGACCAACGGAGATGTGCGCAAACATGCCCACAACGGAACCGAATGTCCGGGTATGTGGCGCCCTCCCAAAGACAGTATCAATCAAGGTCCCACACCAGCAGTCAGGGAAAACCCCTCCAACAGCTTCATTTCGACTGAGAACCTACTAAAAGGCATCAAAGCGACATCGGTTGGAACCTAGCAGCACATCCCCAAAGCTGCCCGCACCCAAGCAGGAGCCAAACTATCCAGCCTCTTAAAAAGGTTAATGACTCTCCCGGAACCATCCAAGCATGGCACAACCTTTTCTTGTTTGGTAACATGTGCCTAGCTGTCCCTGCAAGGAGAGACAAATCACTAGCTTCCTCAGTTATTATGGCTATAAATAGTTTTCCTAGAGAGGACAACGAGGCACCCCTCCCCACCCATGCCGAAAGCACCCACTGCAGGAAAGGTATTAACAACAGAACCGAGGCATCCGAAATCAGAGCAACAGTCAGCAAGACAAAAGAAGGCAACACTGGGGACGATCAGAGTCATCACCTGCGAAGACACAGTTGCTGCCACCAGAGACGCGGATACAGCACAAGCCCTGAGAGAAAAACACTCACCCAGAGCACCACGTACCGAAAGTGTTCCACTAGTTGGTGTCACCAGAGCAGAACTCCTGTGTGTGGTCGAATCCGAGGTGCTTAAAGCAGCTTTATCCTTCTCATCAGGATCAGCAGGTGGGTTCACAGGACTCAGACCCAACCACATCAAACAAATGCTCAACCCTGCACTGGGAGACATTGCACAGGGTCTCCTGGTGGAACTAGGTTCTCCAACACATGTCTAGCTAGCAACTACCAGAGACCATATGGACTTTTTTGGTGCTACCCTCTGTGCTCTGAGAAAAAGGAGGAGAATCACCGATAGCAGTGGGGTAATTCACTCCGGCGCCTCATCGCTAAGGTTGCTGCTAGAACAGCCAGGCAACAGCAGACATGCTGAAGCCAAATCAGCTGGGTTTGGCATTCCCCAAGGGTGTGAGGCAGCGGCCCATGCAGCTAGAGCTACATTACCAACATTACGGATGAAAAATCTGGACTTTAAATTATTTCAATCTGGTATGAAGGGATGGAGTACTCAGTCGGTTCATCGCATTTTTCCTTCCCTCTACCCGTTTTTAAACTCATGTTACAGCAGGAATCTAACTCTGTTGTTCGGGGAACATGAAATGAGTCACAAGAAGGTGTCCAACAGGGTGACCACCTTGCTCCTTTTCTTTTCTGCCTAGTCATCAAGGAAGTCCCGGTAACCTGTCCAGTGAGCTCAACATTTGTTTTTTTGACGATGGTACTCTAGCCGGCTCCCCAGACTCACTCTTGGAGAACATAAGATAATTCAGGAGCAAGGAGCAAGTTTGGCCTCAACCTGAACTCTTCCAAGTGCGAAATAACCTCCATTAACCAGTACATAATGGAGTGAATTATATATGAATTACTCGGTCTGCACCCCGAAATGGGTCTCTCTTGTAGGACCAGCACCACAATCACCACCTTCTGAAGCCCATAAGCAATCCAACACATGTTGGATTGGGGTGGAATCACCCCATTGCCAACCAAGAAGCCACGACAAGCAGGTGACTTCCTATTAGCTACCCCAATGTCAGCAACTGGCACGCGTCTTACCCGCAGACCTTCCGAATTGCTGTGACTCTGTCTCGCTGCCCAATCCACACTGAATATAGGTTTATTTGCGGCGAGGCAGAGGCCGACAGGTACGGACGGCATGACCTTCTCTGTCAAAGGACAGGAGGATGGCATGCAAGACACGGCGAGGTTAACTACATTATTAAGACGTTACTACAGCCGGTTGTCCAGCAGAAACAGAGCCCCCATTACCTAATGACCGCAACTCTGATGAGCCTGTCGGTCGCCCCGATGGGATCACGGTGAACCCTTGAAGAATGGTAGACAGTTGGTGTGGGACTATACTTATGTTTCAACTATAGCCAACACCTATGTTGACTTCAGTGCTGCACAGGCAGGAGGTGCTGCCAATCACCGGGAAACTAGAAGGGATACCACCTCTGGTGCAAGTGTAGGGACCCATAGCCTCGGATAAGAAAATAAAGAGTACTCAGAGAAGACCTTGTTGATCCTGACTGGACACTTTTGATGTGTTTTTCTCTCTACCACCCTTATTCTTTTTGTGTGTATATATATATATATATATATAATATATATATATATATATATATATAATATATATATATATATATTATATTATTTGAATAGAAACAGAAAAAGTAAATAATTCTAACACCCTTTTCAATATTTCTTATGTTTCTTTTCACTGTTGATGGTAATTGAAAAATCAATTCTCCAAAATTCATTTTTATTTCTAGTCTGATGCGACACTTGAACGCGTTTCGTAATAACTTATTACATTTCAAAGACTTTTAGTTTACACACACACAACTATAACCTGCAAACACTAAACAGAGTTCTTACTTATGCTATGATTTAAACAGCTTTCATTTTATTTTATACCCGCATTTTGGTGAGGTGATATTTACAACAGTTTTGGATGAAGTGAACAAAACTTTCAACACAGGATAGAACACGAAACATTGGGTATTAATTGGGTAAATTAAAGGGAAGAATGGAAGTAACTGCAAAGGGCCTATTGGCCCATATTTCTTGATGCTTCTATATTGGAGCCGAGTCTTGAAGTGGTAGAATATAGTTGTGCGTTAATTGGCTGTTGATTGTTGGTGTTGACTTCTTGATGTGTAGTGCTTCGCAGATGTCAAGCCGCCTACTATCACTGTATCTATCGATGACTTCTGTGTTGTTTGCTAAGATTTCTCTGGTGATGATCTGGTTGTGGGAAGAGATTATATGTTCATTAATGGAGCCCTGTTGCTTATGCATCGTTAATCGCCTGGAAAGAGACGTTGTTGTCTGGCTTATATACTAAGTTCTTTGAGGCTTACAGTCCCCAAGTGGGCATTTGAAGGCATAGACGACGTTGGTCTCTCGTAAAGCGTTCTGCTTTGTGTCTGGAGAGTTTCTCATGAGTAGGGTGGCCGTTTTTTTGGTTTTATAGTAAATCGTCAGTTGTATCTTCTGATTTTTTGTTTGTAGGGATAACGTTTCTATTAACAATATCTTTCAGGACCCTTTCCTCCATTTTGTGAGCTGTGGAAAAGAAGTTCCTGTAAAATAGCCTAATAGGGGGTATAGGTGTTGTGTTAGTTGTCTCTTCAGAGGTTGCATGGCGTTTCACCTTCCTTCTTATGATGTCTTCAACGAAACCATTGGAGAAGCCGTTGTTGACTAGGACCTGCCTTACCCTATAGAGTTCTTCATCGACTTGCTTCCATCCTGAGCTGTGGCTGAGAGCACGGTCGACATAAGCGTTAACAACACTCCTCTTGTACCTGTCTGGGCAGTCACTGTTGGCATTTAGGCACATTCCTATATTTGTTTCCTTAGTGTAGACTGCAGTGTGGAAACCTCCGCTCCTTTCCATGACTGTTACATCTAGAAAGGGCAGCTTCCCATCCTTCTCCATCTCGTAAGTGAAACGCAACACAGAATTCTGCTCAAATGTCTCCTTCGGCTCCTGCAGATGTCTGACATCAGGTACCTGTATAAAAATGTCGTCAACATACCTGCAGTATATGGTCGGTTTCAAGTTCATGTCGACTAAGACCTTTTGCTCGATGGTACCCATGTAGAAGTTCGCAAACAGGACACCTAGGGCAGAACCCATGGCGACCACATCTACTTGCTTATACATGTGCCCATCCGGGCTCAAGAAGGGTGCCTCTTTAGTACAAGCTTGTAGTAATTTCCTTAGGATGTTTTCTGGTATGTCAAGAGGAGTACAGGCCGGATCACGATACACTCTGTCCGCTATCATCCCGATTGTTTCATCCACAGGTACGTTGGTAAACAGTGATTCTACATCCAACGAGGCTCCTATCCCTGTGGCCCGTGTTCCCCACAGTAAGTCAAAGATGGAGAAGGATATATATATATATATATATATATATATATATATATATATATATATATATATATATATATATAATCTTGAGGTTATCTTGAGATGATTTCGGGGCTTTAGTGTCCCCGCGACCCGGTCCTCGACCAGGCCTCCACCCCCAGGAAGCAGCCCGTGACAGCTGACTAACACCCAGGTAAAAGCTGGAGAAAGATCAAAGGTATACCACGAGACTTGTGCCCGAGCTGAGGGGTATAAGCTACGAGAGAAGACTACGGGAACTATACTTCTCGTCGCTTCAGGACAGAATAGGGGTACATTGATTTATAAGGTGTTAATTTCCTTATAGCGGAATTGATCAAGCAACCAAGTTCAGGACAGAATAGTTACGGGAGACATGATTACCACATTAAATTCTCAGGGGAAATTGGAAGGGTAGAAAAGAACATTATTTAACAAGGGTGTTACACGCCCAAGGGGACACGCGTGGAAACTGAATACCCAAATGAGCCACTATAAAAAACTTTTTCAGTGTCAGAGTAGTTAACAGATGGAATGCATTAGGCAGTGGTGTGGTGGAGGCTGACACCATAAACAGTTTTAAATGTAGATATGATTGAGCCCAGTAGGCTGAGGAATCTGTACACCAGTCGATTGATAGTTGAGAGGCGGGCCCAAAGAGCCAAAGCTCAACCACCGCAAGCAAAATTAGGTGAGTACACACACGCATGCACGCACACACACACACACACACACACACACACACACACACACACACACACACACACACACACACACACACAGGTGGAAGCTGAGTACCCAAATGAGCCACAGAGACATTAGAAAGAACTTTTTCAGTGTCAGAGTAGTTAGTAAATGGAATGCATTAGGAAGTGATGTGGTGGAGGCTGACTCCATACACAGTTTCAAATGTAGATATGATAGAGCCCAGTAGGCTCAGGAATCTGCACACCAGTTGATTGACAGTTGAGAGGCGGGACCAAAGAGCCAAAGCTCAACCCCCGCAAGCACAATTAGGTGAGTACAATTAGGTGAGTACACACACACACACACACACACACACACACACACACACACACACACACACACACACACACACACACACACACACACACACACACACACACATTCACGAATGGTCACCACATTCAAGATTCTCAAGGGAATCGACAGGGTTGATAAAGACAGGTTACTTAACACAAGGGGCACACGCACTAGGGGACACAGGTGGAAACTGAGTGCCTAAATGAGCCACAGAGATATTAGAAAGAACTTTTTTTGTGTCAGAGTGGTTGAAAAATGGAATGCATTAGGAAGTAATGTGG
>WNGS01116071.1:0-22573 GCA_020271785.1 Procambarus virginalis
CAGGGTGTGAGGAGTTCAGAGACTACATAGCAGGCACCATGACAATGGGAGGACCAAGAATAGTAGTAGCAGTAATATACAACCCTCCACCAAAAGACAGAAGACCCAGTCAAGAGTATGAAAACAACAACATGGCAGTTAACACTATAATTGAGAGGGCAGCCTCTGCTGCCTGTAGAAATAGATCCCACCTGCTCATCATGGGCGACTTCAATCACGGAAGGATTGACTGAGAGAACAAGGAACCGCATGGAGGCGAGGATACGTGGAGAGCCAAACTATTGGAAGTGGTGACAAGAAACTTTTTAACCCAGCATGTCGGCGAACCCACAAGGATGAGAGGCAATGACGAACCAGCGAGACTCGACCTAGTCTTCACTCTGAACCACTCCGACATAAGAGAAATCGGTTTTGAGGACCCAGTAGGAATGAGCGACCACAGTGTACTGGTGTTTGAGTACCTGATTGAAGAAGGGTTATTGAACTCGAGGAGGGATACCGAAACCAAAAGGTTAGCATACCGAAAGGGAAACTATGAGGGGATAAGAAAAATTCTGACAGAAATAGCATGGGAAACAGAGCTCAGGGGAAAGACGGCTCAAGATATGATGGATTACATCACGCAGAAGTGCAAGGACGCAGCAAACAAATTTGTCCCAGTCCAAAAGGAAAACAGAGAAATGAAAATGAGAAACCCATGGTTTAATCAGAGATGTAAGCTAGCTAAGCAGCAAAGTAAAAGGGCATGGAGAAACTATAGGAATAACAGGACTCTGGAGAGCAGAGAAAGATACCAGAACGCCAGGAATGAATATGTCAGGATGAGAAGAGAGGCGGAAAGACAATACGAAAATGATATCGCAAGCAAGGCAAAGACTCAGCCTAAATTGTTGCATAGCCACATCAGGAGAAAAACAACAGTAAAGGAACAGGTTATGAAACTGAGGATAGGGGCGGAAGAATTCACTATAAATGACAAGGAAGTGTGTGAGGAGTTGAATAAGAAATTCCAGGAGGTCTTCACCTTCGAGCAAGGAGAAATTCCAGAGGTAAGAGAGGGAATAGCTAACCGGGAACCACTGGAAGACTTTGAGATTACCAGCGGGGAAGTAAGGAAGTGTTTACTAGAGTTGGATGTGACAAAGGCTATAAACCCAGATGGAATCTCCCCATGGGTTCTAAAGGAAGGAGCAAGAGAACTGTGCCTACCACTCTCCATTGTGTATAACAAGTCACTGGCAACAGGGGAACTGCCAGATATTTGGAAAGCAGCTAACGTAGTCCCGATATACAAGAAAGGGGATAGACAGGAGGCACTGAACTACAGGCCAGTGTCCCTAACCTGCATACCATGCAAGCTGATGGAGAAGATTGTGCGAAAAAAACTAGTGGAGCATCTGGAGCGAAGGAACTTTGTAACACAGCATCAACATGGGTTCAGGGATGGCAGGTCCTGCCTCACAGGGTTACTTGAATTCTACGACCAGGCAACAAAAATAAGGCAAGAAAGAGAAGGGTGGGCAGACTGCATATTTTTGGATTGTCAGAAAGCCTTTGATACAGTGCCACACAAGAGGCTAGTGCGAAAGTTGGAGATGCAGGCTGGAGTGAAAGGGAAGGTACTCCGGTGGATAGAGGAGTACCTAAGCAACAGGAGACAACGAGTCTGTGTGAGGGGTGAAGTCTCAGATTGGCGAGACGTTACAAGTGGAGTCCCGCAGGGGTCAGTCCTTGGACCTATACTGTTTCTGGTATATGTAAATGATCTCCCAGAGGGTATAGATTCGTTCCTCTCAATGTTTGCCGACGATGCAAAAATTATGAGGAGGATTGAAACAGAGGATGATAGTAGGAGGCTACAAGATGACCTAGATAGACTGAGTGAATGGTCCAACAAATGGCTGTTGAAGTTCAACCCAAGTAAATGCAAAGTAATGAAACTAGGCAGTGGATACAGGAGGCCAGACACAGGATACAGAATAGGGGATGAAGTACTTAATGAAACAGACAGAGAGAAAGATCTAGGAGTTGATATCACACCAAACCTGTCTCCTGAAGCCCACATAAAGAGAATAACGTCTGCGGCATATGCGAGGCTGGCTAACATCAGAACGGCGTTCAGGAACCTGTGTAAGGAATCATTCAGAATCTTGTACACCACATATGTAAGACCAATCCTGGAGTACGCGGCCCCAGCATGGAGCCCGTACCTTGTCAAGCACAAGACGAAGCTGGAAAAAGTCCAAAGGTATGCTACTAGACTAGTCCCAGAACTAAGAGGCATGAGTTATGAGGAAAGGCTGCGGGAAATGCAACTTACGACACTGGAAGACAGAAGAGTAAGGGGGGACATGATCACAACCTACAAAATCCTCAGGGGAATTGACCGGGTTAACAAGGATGAACTATTCAACACTGGAGGGGCGCGAACAAGGGGACACAGGTGGAAGCTGAGTACCCAAATGAGCCACAGAGACATTAGAAAGAACTTTTTCAGTGTCAGAGTAGTTAGTAAATGGAATGCACTAGGCAGTGATGTGGTGGAGGCTGACTCCATACACAGTTTCAATTGTAGATATGATAGAGCCCAGTAGGCTCAGGAAACTGTACACCAGTTGATTGACAGTTGAGAGGCGGGACCAAAGAGCCAAAGCTCAACCCCCGCAAGCACAATTAGGTGAGTACAATTAGGTGAGTACACCGAGGTGTGGTCACACCGAGGTGTGGTCACACTGTAGGTGTGGTCACACTGAGGTGTGGTCACACTGAGGTGTGGTCACACTGAGGTGTGGTCACACTGAGGTGTGGTCACACTGTAGGTGTGGTCACACTGTAGGTGTGGTCACACTGTAGGTGTGGTCACACTGAGGTGTGGTCACACTGTAGGTGTGGTCACACTGTAGGTGTGGTCACACTGTAGGTGTGGTCACACTGTAGGTGTGGTCACACTGAGGTGTGGTCACACTGAGGTGTGGTCACACTGAGGTGTGGTCACACTGAGGTGTGGTCACACTGTAGGTGTGATCACACTGTAGGTGTGGTCACACTGAGGTGTGGTCACACTGAGGTGTGGTCACACTGTAGGTGTGGTCACACTGAGGTGTGGTCACACCGAGGTATGGTCAAAGATTAAGACAGTCTTGGGCCACGTAAGCCAATGTTACAGCCAAGAGGTCACGAAGGTTGATACAAAGTTCTTAGGAACAAATATACATTTTATACAGTGCCACATGAAAGACTGATTAAAAAATAGAGGCTCATGGAATTAGGGGCGTTATATTAAGTTGGATTAGGGCATGGCTATTCCAAAAGAAACAGTTAGTACAAATGGGGTCAAGTCAGAGTGGGTTAATGTAGTTAGTGGAGTGCCTCAAGGCTCTGTCCTGGGACCTCTGTTGTTTATAATATATATAAATGATTTAGATTCAGGTTTGAGTACCAACATTTGCAAATTTGCCGATGATATAAAAATCGGCAGGGAAATTGACACGGAAGAAGACTCGCTATCACTTCAAGTTGATCTAAATAGGGTTCTGAAATGGTCAAATGTTTGGCAGATGCAGTTTAATGTTGATAAATGTAAAGTTTTGAGGTTAGGTAATGATGATAGAGTTACAAGATACGAGCTGGATGGTGTTGAGATTGCGAAGTCGGATTACGATAGGGATCTGGGAATTATGATTAGTAAGAATTTAAAACCAAAGGATCAATGCATGAATGTTCGTAATAAGGCAAATAGGGGACTGGGATTTATTAATCGAAGCGTTAGTAACATGACACCTGGTGTTGTTCTTCAGCAATATCTTGCTCTGGTTAGGCCCCATTTAGATTATGCAGTTCAGTTTTGGTCGCCATACTATAGAATGGATATAAATTCACTTGAATGTGTCCAGCATAGGATGATGAAGTTAATTCTCCAAATTAGAAATCTTTCATATGAAGCAAGATTAACAAACCTTAAATTGCATTCATTGGAAACGTAGAGAGTTAGGGGTGACATGATAGAGTTTTACAAGTGGATGAAGGGACATAAATAGGATATTAATGGAGTATTAACAGTATCAACACAAGACAACGCGAAACAATGGGTATAAATTGGATAAGTTTAGAGTTAACTTGAAGAAAAAGAAGACTTGGGTAAATACTGGTTCGGTAACAGGATTGCTGATTTGTGGAACCAATTACCACGTAACGTGGTGGAGGTGGGCTCCTTCGATTGTTTCAAGTGTGGGTTGGACATGTATATGAGTGGGATTGGGTGGTTATAAATAGGAGCTGCCTCATATAGGCCAATAGGCCTTCTGCAGTTACCTTTGTTCTTATGTGGCACTGTATCAAAAGCTTTACTACAGTCAAGGTACACAACATCACAATCCTTACCACTATCAACTGCCTCAACTATGCTAGAATAAAAAGATAACAAATTTGTTAAACATGAACGGCCATTTGTAAAAACATGTTGAGACTCATTTATTTATTTATGTTTTTCAAGATGAAGACGAATTATGGGTGCAATTATCGATTCAAGTAACTTTCCCAACAATAGACGGTAGGCTAATTGGCCGATAGTTTGACGCAAGTGATCTATCTCCTTTCTTAAAAATTGGTACCACATTAGCTACCTTCCATGACTCTGGCACTCTGCTTAACTCTATTGATTTATTTAATACGGTAGACAGTGGCTCGGAAAGCTCCCCGTTGCATTTTTTAAGCACCCTGGCAAACACTTCATCCGGCCCTGGGGATTTTTTAGGTTTTAGTTTTACTATTTGTTTAATTACATCCTCCCTGGTAACTGCTAAACTAGTCAACCTGTCCTCGTCCCCACCCACACATACATGTTCGGCTGAAGGCATATTGTTAAGTTCCTCTTTAGTAAATAGATATAAAATATTTATTAAAAATACTCATCTCCTCGTCATTATCCATTATTTGACCTGTCTCAGTTTTTAATGGACCTATCCTTTCCCTAGTCTTAGTTCGATATAACTGAAAAAACCCTTTAGGATTTGTCTTCGCTTGCTCTGCTATGCGAACTTCATAGTTTCTTTTTGCTTTCCTTATCTCTTTTTTAACATTTCTAACTAGTTGTAAGAATTCCTGTTCTAAACTGACTTCCCCATTCTTAATCCTTTTGTACCACGCTCTTTTTACCTATAAGGTTCTTCAAATCCTTTGTTATCCACTTTGGGTCATTAGTATTTGATCTATTCAATTTGTATGATATACTACGTTCCTGGGCTTTGCTTTGAATATTCTTAAATAAGTTATATTTTGAATCCACATCTAAATCCCCTTTTACGTCAACTATCGCTGGGTTCATGTCCCGCTCCAAGACCCCCCCCCCCATGCCCAAGACTTTCCAATCTATTTGCCCCAAAAATTTCTTAGGTTATTGAAATCAGTTTTTCGAAAATCTAGAACTTTAACAGATTTTTCTCCTACAGGTCTATTCCATTCTATGCTAAATCTGATTTCTTTGTGATCACTGTTCCCTAGCTCACTCCCTATTTCCATATCATTAATTTATGTTTCCTTGTTAGTTAACACTAAATCTAAAGTATTATTTTCCCACGTTGGTTCCTTAATGTGTTGCGTAAGAAAGCAATCGTCAATAATTCTAGAAAATCTTCCGCTTCATTATTCTCTGTTCTGTTAGACCAATTTATTCCACTAAAATTAAAGTCACCCATGACAAATACTGCTAGACCTAGATGCTCTAGATATTTCATCCCATAGGTGCTTTGCTTCCATCCTGTTTAAGTTTGGTGGCCTATATATAACTCATATTATAAGATTATTTGCTCTTTCGTTTAATTCTATCCAAATAGTTTCTGTACGCGGCTCAGTTTTGATTCCTTCTTTGAGACTACATTTCAAATTGTCCCTAACATATATGGCTACTCCCCCTCCTCGTCTAATATATCTGTGTGAAATAGTTTAAATCCATTTATTTGATATTCAGCTAATAGTTCTCTATTATCTACATTCATCTACGTTTCGCAAAGTGCAATAATATCTATTTTTTCTGTGTCGACAAGAGCATTTATCGTGTATATTTTGATTCTTAGACTTCTACTGTTAGTGTAATATACCCTAAATGAATTGTTATTTTGAAGTTCTTCTCTTTCCCTGATCATTTTGCCAATTTGTTTCTCCAACAAACACATACTTTTATTACCTCCTTCCTCCCTATCAAATCCCTTACCACTATCTACTAACAGTTTAAACCCAAACAAATGCCTCACCTCCCCATGGACGACGTCGGGCGGAATTCAAAGTCCAAGTCCCAGTTTCTCGCAAATTTGGGCTTCGACACACCCAGGGTGGCTGGAGTGCCATGCAATATGAATAAACTGCACGACAGGAGCGATAACGGTGGTGGGGGGGGTGGCAGGCCCGCCACCCCCCACCTAGACACTGCTTATACCCTGGCTGCCCAATTCAAACTAAAACTCTTGGCGGGCTAGAGAGACTCACATCCCATATTTCTCCCCCTACCTTGTCTTGACCAATCAGCAGGAAGCCGTCACTGTTCCTCATGCCGCTTCCAATAACAGCTCTTCGCGCCAAAACTCGGCATAGGAGCAGGGGTGCCTAGACCAATCACAAGTGCCCCTCGCCTGTGGCGTGGCGTGACGTCACAAGGAGGGTGAGGCCTAACACAACGTCTCAACGTCTCCCTTGGTGGGGGGGGGGAAGGCAACGTTCCCCCCCCCACCCGTAACGGTTTTTTGAGTCATACTACCATCTCTCTGTTTCACAGAACAGGAAAATTTTGCTGTAATTCTCTCTACAGAGCAATCACAGACCTCTATTTAGTTTTAACTGACAGCATTTAACATAAGCTTTCATATGACACCCAACAAGTATATGTAAATTTGAAAGCTTCAGTTTCTAGAGTCCCTAGAGCGACTAGCCTATTCTAGAAACTAGGAAAACTAGCTGAGGAGATTCTACATCTCCTCACATACTACAACAAAACAAAAGAATGTCAATGACGTTACTCGAAGTCCTTCCTGTGACACTATCGATGACAGCTAGACACCAGCCCCTCGGACTGCATAATGAACTAACTCGAACATAAGCGTGCCCACAGAGGAATCAACAAGCAAGCAAGAACTAACAGATCTATAATCACAATTACAACAAATGACACAGTGAGTTCTGAAACACGTCTCCAGTAACCTCCTAACTGTTCTACGCCTCAGTGCAGTCTACACCTGCAATAGCGGTTGCAATGCAATCAAATCAGTAGCCTTTCAATGACATCAATAACTAATGGGTTCACTGGCAACTCCAGCACCCTTCCTCAAATTAATCTTTACGTTAACACTTCGTCCCACGGACGATCAACAATCAACACAATTGATTTACGTTAATAACAATAACATTTACGTTAATTCAATAACCTTCTCTTACAACTGTCACTAGTAACGCGGAAATTACACAACACTCTACCCGTCGAGCATTCAGTGAGAAAATCCCATTAATCCCTGTACTACAAGACAGCTGATTAATCTCTTTACTAGTTACGTTAATTTACGTTAATCGGTTACTAATCACTCAGCGATGGTAAACTCTGATTTACAATGTCCAAAGTGCTAAGAGAACAGTAATCACTCGTGATTACCTTTAGAGTAATTAATTACTATCCTCAAGATCAATAATTAAACAGTTAAATACGCAACCTTTCACACTGGCTCAGCAATTTACATTAAGGTATGAATTCCGTCTGAGCCTTCCATACTCAGACCAATTCAGGTGGCTAATAACAGTAATTAGGCACCACGTTTACGTTATTCTAAAATGACGTTACTCTTCCCACGAGTCAATCAAGTGCCGGTACTTCCGGACATAAATAACGACGTTACGTTAATGGAACAATGTAGCCTTCGTGTGAGTCGATCAACAAGGATCGAGATTAATTACTTTGACTTCCTGAAACACGTCAATTACCCGGCCCACTGACCGTTAATTACGACAGACAATACTCTAATTCTTATCTGGCTGGTGGCTAGGCTCCTTGAGACTACCGTAGCTGCTTGCAGGAAAGTAAATTAACCCAAGCGTATTCTACGTTACTCATATTGTAAAAAAACAAATTCTCTTAAGCAATGGGCGTTCCCTCGGTTACGTTATATTAAGTGCCTCGCAATCACCTCACTGAATACTGGACTTCGATGTCCTACCAGATAAACAGGAGAATATATGTATATCCAAGTACTCGTCTACAGCCGAGTTCACCCACGACAATGTCAAATCACACTAACAAATCACAGTGATTTACGTTACAATCCGGTTGCAATGACAATACTGCAGAACCTAGTAAAATAACATCCAGGACATGAACCCTCTAGAACACTGCCCCCACAATGACTTTACTGAACTGCAGTCACCCACGGTGATTGCTCAACTCTAGCAACAATCACTAACAATGACAACCCCTTTGCAACAACACACACTGCAAGTACTCTAATTTCCAAGTATTAGAATACTGCTCAACATTTACTTACTTATTTACTGTTGCAAATGACCCCAGTGCTCTCAATAACCCCTAGAACATAGGTCCCAAATTTGCAATAACCACACAGTAAATAACACAATAACACTGGGCCCGTGACACTACGATTATATATATATATATACAATTACTGCTGACACATGTAGCCTACAGCTATCAAACGTTATTGGGAACACTAAGGAGATCTCGCACTCCTAAATCACATGGGTGAGTGATTTATCGATCACGCATGCCGAATAAACACTCCCGAGTTTTACGTTACTCGACAGAGCGAGGGCTGTCACTCCCGACAGCCTCGTCACTCACCAAATTCTACCAAAATTACGTTAATACTGCAACCACAATATGTATATATATATATAAAATCCCATTTGTCCCGGTCCTGGGAACAATACAAATTAAAACCACACTGTAGCACACTCCACAATAATCATTGCCAGGAATCACTGACGTTACCACATACCTGAGCGCTCAGTGTTGAAATTCCACACCTGCAAGACTACACATGAAATGATATCACTCCGTCCCACGGACGATCAAGAATGAATAATTACCACAATGGAATAATATAATATTACATGGACATCCTCTCAGTCCTTGGCTAATCTATGTATATACTCTGTTCCCGTGTGTACCCACACACACACACACACACTGTACGTCTGTGCTCACAAGACGTACGTCCCTCAGGACTGACACGATGACAAGGATGATTATCTCCTCGTCCACACTTCACTTCACCTACAGGTGCTGCGTGACAATGCGACGGAACACTTGACCTCGAATTCAAGCTTTAGAGACTACTAATCACCAGAAATACACACATAGGTACTTACATTCATACTGCCGGCTTACACACACCATTCCTATACATCAGGCACCCCGCTATGGGTGGCTGGCTCAGTGGTGGTAGGTTGGCTGGTTCGTACCTCCGCGGTATCGTTCGTACAATGGCGCGCACCGAACCCTCCCACAACACGGCTTGTTTCGTACCCTCGACCCACCGGTAAGTGAAGCGTTCGTACACAGGTGACGCGCACAATGATTTCGTCTTAAACAGACATGGGAAATCTGCCTTAAAGCACTAACACTTATTTCCCCGTTCCCATCGACTGCTACAGAGCACTAGCAAGTCTAATCATCACTGGTATGGGGTCTACGAGTCTGTTACTGCTCGTATGCACATTACCCCACGATCCCAGACCGATCACAAGATCTTCCCTACCCACTGTACACTGTCTTTTCCCCTCCAAGCGACGACTTCGGCCGGATTCTGTGACGACCGCTGTCGTAGATGAAGCAGGAGGTGCAGCAGCTGAGTAGTTAATTACGCCACCACGACCCCCTATACTCAATCGGCCAACTTGAGCATAGGAGCGTCTTGACAGGGTGATGGCTCCTCCAGAATGACGCTCACACCGTTGATTCCCGCGTATTCCTCGGAATAACCAATGAGAGGAAGGCATACTGGGGCCTACCTCTCTCCTCCAATCAGCGATGGTGTAGCATAGCCCCTAGGGCAACTCCAAGATGGCTGACCAACATGGCGGCTCAAGATGTTTACTAAGATGGCGTCTGTTTCCATGGCGACGGCTCAAATGGCTAGCGAGCGGGTGGCCCGCAGCTACCCACGCCAGGCCTAACTGTTTTCCCGCGCAAACTAGTCTCGCCCTAGCTATACAATGAGAGATGCTATTGGCTCTATCTCTGTCCACAGACATGCTACCACGGCCACGGTAACATTTCTGGACTGCTGGTGACTGGGGCTCTCACGTAAGCCCAAACACTAGATGTTTCGGTTGCTGGTTACCAAAGTTAAGTCCGCACACTTAACAAGTGCACTTAACAAGTGTACTGGCCTCCCACAGGCATAAGAGCACTATTGTAAGTGAGCTGGTGAACCATCCCCTCACACGCTGGACAGGACTTCTGTGACTTGTTTGATGAGTAAGCAGAAAAGGAGAGGAGCAAGGGGGTCACCCTGTTGGACACCTCGCGACTCAGTTTCATATTCGCCAAAAAGTAGCCTTAGATCCATACTGTAGCATGAATGTACAAGAGAGTAGAGGGAAGGAAAATGACGATGAACAACACTCAGTACATCATAAATTGAAGGCATTTTCAAAATCTAGCTTGATCTGGGCCTTTTCTTCTGTGATGTTATCAATAAAAGCTCGAGCTGTGTGAGCTGCTGCCTCGCACCCTTGAGGAATGCTGAACCCCAGATGTTTTGTCTTTAGCATGTTGGCCGGTGTCTGGTTAACTGTTCTCGCAGCAGCCTTTGCGACGTGAGGCTGGAGTAAATGGCCCACAGTTATTGGTCTGTTCCCTACATCCGTTTTCCTTAGAGCACAGAGAAATGTTCCAAAAAAGATAGGTCTTATGGCCTCTGGTATGTTGCCAGCTAGACTTGTGTTGGTGAATCTGGTTAGTTCCACCAAGAGGCTCTGTGCAATATCACCCAGTGCAGGGTTGAGCATTTGTTTGATGTCGTTGTGCTTTATTCCTATGAACACATTTGCTGATCCTCTTAGGAAAGACAAGGCAGCTTTATGAACCACAGGTTCAGCCACCCAGAATGATTCTGCTCCGGTAGCCCCCACTTGTAGAATGTCATCCTCACGTGGAGCCCTGGGTGGGTGTTTTTCCCTTAGGCTTGAGCTGTTGTATCATCGCTGACAGCAATTGAGTCCTCACTGGTGATGACTCTTGTTGCGCCAATTGTGTTTCTTTCTTCTATTTTCTTGGCGATGTTGCTCTAATTTTCGATGCCTCGAATACACTATTGTTGCTCTTCCTACAGTGGGCGTTTCTCCCACGAGTGGGAAAGTACACCTGGTTGTCTTCCAATTGTGAAAAACATTTATGGCTTTGATGACTGAGGCAGCTATGGTTTTGTCTCTCCTTACAAGGGTGGATAGACATATGTTGCCAAACAGTAGGAGGTTGTGCCATGCTTGGGTCGTTCCTGTAGAGTTGTTAACCTTTCTAAGGAGGGCCGATAGTTTGGCTGCTGAATGGGGGCGGGCCCCTTTCGGGATGTGTTGTAATGTTCTGGCCGATGTCGTTTTGATAGCTTCTAATTGGTTATCTATCGAAATGAAGCTTTGGGAGGTACTTTGCCTTATGGACGGTGTGGGCTGTTGGTTGGTGTTTTCCCTAGGAGCTCCCTTCAAACACAAGATACCTGTCCCTATTTTCCGTTTGTTGAAACTAGGAATAACATTGTTACAATTTGCTATAACGTTGATTACCATCAACATTATAACTTTGATTACCATCAACATTATAACTTTGATTACCATCAACATTATAACTTTGATTACCATCAACATTATAACTTTGATTACCATCAACATCATAACTTTGATTACCATCAAAGTGCCCGACGGCACTTACATGGTAATCTTGGCCATAGTTATTTTATCAAATTTATTGTGTTGCTCACAATTTTTTTACTGTGTTGCTCACGTGGCCCCACAAAATGAGGTGATTCCATAAAATAGCTGTGCCCAAGATTACCATCAAAGTGCCGTCGGCACGATGGGCAAATAGCCTCGGCTACCATCGTTTCTTGTACGGTCACTGATGGTCAAGTGGTTAAGGCCTCCTGTACACCTATTCAATAGTGCTCCTGGTGGTTTGGTTTCGAGTCACTTCTGGGGTGTGGAGTTTTCAGTTATATATATATGTATATATATATATATATATATATATATATATATATATATATATATATATATATATATATATATATATATATATATATATATATACTATGATATAATATATATATATACAGATATATATATATATATATATATATATATATATATATATATATATATATATATATATATATACATATATATATATATAACTGAAAACTCCACACCCCAGAAGTGACTCGAACCCAAACCACCAGGATCACTATTGAATAGGTGTACAGGAGGCCTTAACCACTTGACCACAGTGACCGTACAAGAAACGATGGGTATATAATATATAATATATATATATATATATAATATTATATGATATATATATATATATATTATAAATATATATATATATAGATATATATATATATATATATATACTATATATATTGCCTATTAGGCCAAGTTTTCGTGAATTATATATTTGTCTATTTTTTATATGAAATGTATATGTATATATATATATAATATATATTATATATTATATATAATATATATATATATATAATATATATACACGTTGTACCTAGCAGCCGAATGCACTTTTCGGCCTACTATGCAAGGCTCGATTTGCTATAGGCCGAGGATTTTCTATTTTCAATAAATGTTTCCAATAGTTTATTTGAATAAATATTATTATATAATTGGAACTAAATAGACTTAGATGATAGTTAAGGTTAGGTTAAGATAGGTTAGGTTAAGAATAGGGTTGGTTAAGGTTCGTCACTATCTACGTTAGTTTTAACTCCAATTAAACAAAATTAACTCATACATCATGAAATGATAAGGTTATCATTTCATATGAATAAAATAGACAAATAATAAATCAAGAAACTGGCTATTAGGCAAATCGGGTCGTGCATAGTAGCCGAGAAATGCGTTCTGGTTGTTTGCATATATATATATATATATATATATATATATATATATATATATATAATATATTATATATATATATATATATATATATATTGTGACGGTAACGAGTTGGAAATGGTGGTCGGCAGTCTTCCAACTAGCAGGTGTCAGTGCTGGGCCACATATATATAAAAAAAGAAAAGGGAAAAAAAGAGAAAAAAAAAGAATGACTGCGTGATTGGTAATCTGTGGTAAGGTGGAAATAAAAGACAATAAAAAAATGGATTTTAATAACAATAAAAAACACAAATGAAATAAATGCAAAATCTTGGCTTAATGGTAAAAATGTCAAGTGGAAAAATATATAAACATGAAATAGATACGTTAATGGGGAGGAGAATTGACATACAAAAGTAAAAATATGAATGCTGGAATATATGCACTAACTATAAACCTCTATTTGACCACACAAGGTGAGTCACTTAGGAGTTCATAGCTTGCGAGCACACAATATTCTGGCTGGCAGAAACGCAAGGGACTCCAACAATAACTGGCGAGGACTTGTGATTGGCGAGGAGCCGGAGTGGAGTGTTGGTTGGCGGCCAATGAGGAAGCTGGATGGCCGCAAGTCGCTAGTTAGGCAGTTGAAGGGTTCGGCGCGTCGACCAGGTGCGTGAAGTGGGGGGGAGGAGGGAGTTGCTGGTACGTGTGGCTATCTTATATATACGTTTAGCCACTACAAAACGTATCTTGTATATTGATGAGGACGGGTGAGTCACAGAAATAGCAGGCTAAATCTCTGATAAGAGATTATCGTCACAACTCTCCCCCGAAGCCTGCTGTTTCGGGTGAATCATGTCCACTGGAGGTAGAGTGGGAGGTGGAGCTGCCTCTACCTCATGCACTCTGGAGAGGGCATCAGCGATGATGTTATCAGGCCCCTTGATGTAGCAGATCTTTAATTGAAGCCTTGAAGATATAAAGCCCATCGCAGCAGACGTTGGTTATTAAATTGGGCTTGATGTAAAAATCTCAGAGGGTTGTGGTCCGAATAGATGGTAGTGGACCTAGCACCGTGCAGATATGGTGCAAAGTGTTGTAAGCTCAGGACGATGGACAGGAGTTCCTTCTCTATAGTACTGTAGTTCTTCTGATGAGGCTTCAACTTGCAACTGTAGTAGCTGACAGGTAGAACCTCCTCGCCTCGCTGCTGCATTAAGACACTTCCGATGCCGGTACCACTGGCGTCGACATGGAGGATGAAAGGCTTCTTGATATCTGGTGAGGCGAGAATGGGATTAGAACAGAGGAGGAATTTGAGTTGTTCGAATGCAACGGTTTGCTCTCTGGTCCAATTATACCGTTGCTTGGGACTGGTTAAGGTGATTAATGGGGTTGCAACAGTGCTAAAATTCTTCACAAACCTACGGTAATAGGAAGCAAGACCAAGGAAGCGCAGGAGCTGCTTCCTGGTAGTAGGCTGTGGATACTGTTGGATTGCTTGAATGTGAATGTTTAACGGAGCCAGGCTGCCACTCCCTATAACATGACCCAGGTACCGCACTTTACCTTTCGCGAAGGTGGACTTGCCCAGATTGATGGTGAGGCCGGCTTTCAGGAGCTTGTAGAACAATCGTTGTAGCTGGAGCAGGTGTTCGCTCCAGGTGTTGGATGCTACCACGATGTCGTCCAAATAGGCGTAGGTGTTGTCCAAGCCCTGGATGACGCGGTTGACAGCTCTCTGAAAGGTGGCTGGGGCATTGCAGAGTCCAAAGGGAAGGCGATTGTACCTGTAGAGACCAAACGGGGTTATAAAGGCGGACAGTACCTTAGCTCGCTCCGTTAAACTCACCTGGTAGTAGCCCTTTAGTAAGTCTACCTGAGACAGGTAGCGGGCATTACCAATGGCATCCAAAATGTCGTCTACCTGGGTATTGGGTAGGCGTCCTTCACTGTGACCTGGTTCAACTTCCTATAATCCGTACACAGACGGATTTTGCCGTGAGGTTTGGGTACCAGGATGCATGGTGAGGCCCAGGGGACTCACAGGGGGTAGCCAGTCCATGGTCCAAGAGATACTGTACCTCAGCCCGCATGACTTCCGTTTTGCTCGGGCTGATTCGGTAGAACGGTTGGCGAATCGGCTGGGTGTCAGGTAGCAGTTGGATGTCGTGCTGAGTCACAGTACACTCTTGGGGATCATCTCGAAACAACTCTTGATGTTCTCTGACGAGTTTGATTAGTGGAGCACTATTATCGTCCTGAAAATGATGTTGAAGGTTAGTAAGGATTTCCGAGTTAGAGAGCGCTGTCTCAGTGTCAGTGCTCTCGGAAGGAGAAGCAGGGAAGGTCTCACTGTGGCTGTATGGACCTGTAAATGAGGTGAAATTGGTTAACACAGTGGGAGGAACCCCATGGTAGGGCTTGAGTAAATTAATGTGGCACAGCTGGGTCTTCCGCCGCCTATCGGGGGTCTCGAGAACGTAGTTGAAGTTGTTCCGGCACTCCTTAACACGGTAGGGTCCTGAGAACCTGTTCTGTAAAGGAGAACCTGGGATAGGGAAATAGGCAAGCACTAAGTCTCCTGGTGTAAACTTCCTTACTTTACAGTGCTGGTCGTAACGAGTCTTCATCCTCTCCTGGGCTTTCTGTAGGTTGTTGCTGGCAAAGGAATGGACCCTCTCTAGAATGTGTCGGAGATTTTGAAGATACTGGGGCACATTCTGATGCTCACTGAAGGTGTCATCACGTAGAGAATCCTTGAAAGCCTTGAGAGGTGTACGGCACTTACGTCCGTAGAGCATCTCATAAGGAGATACTCCTAGTGACTCGTTGGGAAGACTTCTGAAAATACACATGATGAGATCAATTTGCCTATCCCAATCCTTGAGGTCTCATTACAGAACTTTTTAAGAGTGCCTTGATGGTTTGATGACTACGCTCGAGAGAACCCTGTGAAGCAGGATGATAGGGGCTGGACAGTACCTGTTTGATGTTGAACTCCTCCAGAGTCCGTTTGAAGAGATCACTGGTGAAGTTGGTACCACAGTCGCTCTGAATCTCCCTCGGAAATCCATACTGGGTGAAGATTTTCAGTAGATTCTTCACCACTGTAGCAGCTGTAATATTTTTCTGGAACTGCTATCGGAAATCTGGTGGTAGGACACAGGATGGTTAAGATATATGCATGCCTGCACTGGTCCGAGGCAAAGGACCAACGCAGTCGATAATGAGCTTGTGGAACGGTTCCTCAGGCACCTGGATGGGTATCAGTGGTGCTCTGGGAATGGAAACGTTCGGTTTCCGGCTAACTGACACACGTGGCATAATTGACATGAGATTTGACGTCGTTTACCATACCTGGCCAGTAGTAGTCTTGTCGAATTCCATGGTAAGTCTTGTTGAACCCATAGTGTGACAAAGCGCCGTGGGCCAGGTGTAGAATCGTGGGCCGCAGGCTGGTGGGAATCACTAGTTGTTCAACGTCTGCCCAATCGTCCTCGTCCTTCAGTTTACTGGGTCTATACCTGCGATAGAGTATTTCGTTCTCCATAAAGAACCCAGGAACACTGTCGGATTGGGTTTCAGCCTGAAAGAATAATGGTGTCAATGTAAGATCATCTCTCTGTAACTTACGGAACTCCACCACGGTCAGGGTTAGGGGGTAGTTTGAAGGGTTGAGGACAGCGGTAGCANTCATGGGAGACTTCAACCATGGGAGATAGATTGGGGGAACAGAGACCCACATGGAGGCCCAGACACAGGATGGAGAGCTAAGCTGCTGGATGTGGCAACAAGAAACTTTCTAAGTCAACACGTCAAGGGACCGACAGAATGAGAGGAGGGGATGAACCAGCCTTGCTTGATCTGATATTTACCCTAAATGAGTCGGATATAAGGAAGTTAAGTTGGAAGCCCCCTTGGGATGAGTGATCATAGTGTATTGAGCTTTGAGTACCTGGTTGAGCTAGGAATTATCACCCCCAAAAAAGAACTGGGAACCAAAGGGCTGGCGTACCGAAAGGGAAACTATGAGGAGATGAATAAATTCCTATGGGATATACATTGGGACACAGAACTCGGAACCAAGTCCGTACAAGACATGATGGACTATGTCACCCAAAAATGTCAGGAGGCTGTAAGCAGGTTTGTCCCAGCCCGACAGGAAAAAACAGAGAAGCAAAGGAAGAATCCGTGGTTTAATAGGGAATGTATGAAAGCAAAGGAGCTGAACAAAAGGGCATGGAGGAACTTCCGTAATAACAGAACACCAGAAAGTAGAGAGAGATACCAGAGAACCAGGAACGAGTATGTCAGTGTGAGAAGAGCAGCTGAGAAAAGGTATGAAAATGATATAGCTAATAAAGCCAAGACTGAACCAAAGCTACTACACAGTCACATCAGGAGGAAGACAACAGTGAAGGAACAGGTGATGAAACTTAGGGTGGGCGAGGACAGGTACACAGAGAATGACAAAGAGGTGTGTGAAGAACTCAACAAAAGGTTCCAGGAGGTCTTTACAATAGAACAGGGAGATATCACGGCGCTGGGAGAGGTGGCAGCAAACCAGGTGACCTTGGATAGGTTCGAAATTACAAGAGATGAGGTCAAAAGCACCTATTGGAGCTGGATGTGAGAAAAGCTGTTGGGCCGGATGGAATCTCGCCATGGGTATTGAAAGAGTGTGCAGGAGCACTTTGCTTACCACTCTCCATAGTGTATAGTAAGTCACTGGAAACGGGGGACCTACCAGAAATATGGAAGACTGCTAATGTAGTACCAATATACAAAAAGGGTGACAGACAAGAGGCACTGAACTACAGGCCAGTGTCCTTAACTTGTATACCATGCAAGGTGATGGAGAAGATTGTGAGAAAAAACCTAGTAACACATCTGGAGAGAAGAGACTTCGTGACAACCCATCAACATGGGTTCAGGGAGGGTAAATCTTGCCTTACAGGCTTGATAGAATTCTACGATCAGGTGACAAGAATTAAGCAAGAAAGAGAAGGGTGGGCGGACTGCATTTTTTTGGACTGTCGGAAAGCCTTTGACACAGTACCCCATAAAAGGTTGATGCATAAGCTGGAGAAACAGGCAGGAGTAACAGGTAGGGCGCTCCAGTGGATAAGGGAGTACCTAAGCAATAGGAAGCAGAGAGTTACAGTGAGGGGTGAGACCTCAGACTGGCGTGAAGTCACCAGTGGAGTCCCACAGGGCTCTGTACTTGGACCTATCCTGTTTCTGATATACGTAAATGATCTCCCAGAGGGTATAGACTCATTCCTCTCAATGTTTGCTGACGACGCCAAAATTATGAGAAGGATTAAGACAGAGGAGGACAGCTTGAGACTTCAAGAAGACCTGGACAAGCTGCAGGAATGGTCGAACAAATGGCTGTTAGAGTTTAACCCAAGCAAATGTAATGTAATGAAGATAGGGGTAGGAAGCAGGAGACCAGATACAAGGTATCATTTGGGAGATGAAATACTTCAAGAGTCAGAGAGAGAGAAAGACCTGGGGGTTGATATCACGCCAGACCTGTCCCTGAAGCTCATATCAAGAGGATAACATCAGCAGCATATGCCAGGTTGGCTAACATAAGAACGGCCTTTAGAAACTTGTGTAAGGAATCTTTCAGAACATTATATACCACATATGTCAGACCAATCCTGGAGTATGCGGCTCCAGCATGGAGTCCCTATCTAGTCAAGCATAAGACTAAACTGGAAAAGGTTCAAAGGTTTGCCACCAGACTAGTACCCGAGCTGAGAGGTATGAGCTACGAGGAGCGACTGCAGGAATTAAACCTCACTTCGTTGGAAGACAGAAGAGTTAGGGGGGACATGATCACCACATTCAAGATTCTCAGGGGAATCGACAGGGTTGATAAAGACAGGCTGTTTAACACAAGGGGCACACGCACTAGGGGACACAGGTGGAAACTGAGTGCCCAAATGAGCCACAGAGATATTAGAAAGAACTTTTTTAGTGTCAGAGTGGTTGACAAATGGAATGCATTAGGAAGCGATGTGGTGGAGGCTGACTCCATACACAGTTTCAAGTGTAGATATGATAGAGCCCATTAGGCTCAGGAAACTGTACACCTGTTGATTGACGGTTGAGAGGCGGGACCAAAGAGCCAGAGCTCAACCCCCGCAAGCACAACTAGGTGAGTACAACTAGGTGAGTACACACACCACCCACAAACAACACCACACACACCACACCACACACAAACACACACCACACACACACACACCACACACACCAGGAATGAGTATGTAGGGGTGGAAGAGAAGCGAGAAAAATTATGAAATGATATAGCAAACAAAGCCGAGACCGAACCAAAGGTACTCAATAGTCCACATCAGGAAGAAACAAAAGTGAAAGAACTGGTAATGAAACTTAGAACAGGCGAGGATAGGTATACAGAGAATGACAAAGTGTGTAAAGAACTCAACAAGAGGTTACAGGAGGTCTTCACAATAGAAGGTGAGGTCACTGTGCTAGGAGAAAGGGAGGTAAACCAGGCGGCTTTGGAAGGGTTCAAAATTATGAGAGAGGAGGTCAAGAGACACCTGCTGAATCTGGATGTTAAAAAGGGTGTTGGTCCAGACGGGATCTCACCATGGTACTGAAGAGTGTGCAGAGGCACTTTACTTGCCACGCTCTATAGTGTATAGTATTTCAATGGAGATAGGAGACTTACCAGAAATATGGAAGACGGCAAATGTGGTCCCAATATACAAAAGTGCGACAGGCAAGAGGCACTGGACTACAGGCCAGTGTCCTTGACTTGTTTACCATGCAAGGTGATGGAGAAGATCGTGAGAAAAAAACTAGTAACAGATCATGAGAGAAGGGACTTCGTGACAAATCGCCAACATGGATTCAGGGAGGGTAAATCTTGCCTTACTGGGTTAATAGAATTCTACGACCTGGTCACAAAGATTAAGCAAGAAAGAGGAGGCTGGGTGGATTGCATTTTCTTGGATTGTCGGAAAGCCTTTCAAACAGTACCACATAAGAGGCTGGTACATAAGCTGGAGAGACAGGCAGGTGTAGCTGGTAAGGTGCTAAAGTGGATAGGGGATTGCCTAAGCAATAGGAAGCAGAGAGTTACGGTGAGGGGTGAGACCTAGCATTGGCGTGAAGTCACCAGTGGAGTCCCACAGGGCTCTGTACTCTGTCCTATCTTTCTTCTGATATATGTAAATGATCTCCCGGAGGGTACAGATTCATTTCTCTCAATGTTTCCTGACGATGCCAAAACTATGAGAATGATTAAGACAGAGGAGGACTGCTTAAGGCTTCAAGAAGACCTGGACAAGCTGAAGGAATGGTCGAACAACAAATGGTTGTTAAGTTTAACTCAAGCAAATGTAATGTAATGAAGGTAGGCGCAGGGAGCAAGAGGCCAGATACTAGGTATCATCTGGGAGATGAAATTCTTCATGAGTCAGAGAGAGAAATACTTGGGGGTTGACAACTCACCAGACCTGTCCCCTGCAGCTCATATCAAGAGGATAACATCAGCGGCATATGCCAGGCTTTCCAACATAAGAACGGCATTCAGAAACTTGAGTAAGGAATCATTCAGAACTTTGTATACCACATACGTCAGACCAATCCTGGATTATGCAGCTCCATCATGGAGTCTATATCTAGTCAAGGATAAGACCAAACTGGAAAAGGTTCAAAGGTTTGCCACCAGACTAGTACCCGAGCTGAGAGGTATGAGCAACGAGGAGAGGCTACGGGAATTAAACATCACTTCGCTGGAAGACAGAAGAGTTAGGGGGCACATGATCACCACATTCAAGATTTTCAAGGGAATTGATTGGGAAGATATAGACAGGCTATTTAACACAAGGGGCACACGCACTAAGGGACATAGGTTGAAACTGAGATCCCAAATGAGCCACAGAGATATTAGAAAGAATTTTTTTAGTGTCAGAGTGGTTGACAAATGGATGCATTAGGAAGTGATGTGTTGGAGGCTGACTCCATACACAGTTTCAAGTGTAGATATGATAGAGCCCATTAGGCTCAGGAACCTGTACACCTGTTGATTGACGGTTGAGAGGCGGGACCAAAGAGCCAGAGCTCAATCCCTGCAAGCACAATTAGGTGAGTACACACACACACACACACACACACACACACACACACACACACACACACACACCACACACACACACACACACACACACACACACACACCCTGTCCCCCCTTCCCCTTAATCCCATACCCTGTCCCCCTTCCCCTTAATCCCATACCCTGTCCCCCCTTCCCCTTAATCCCATACCCTCCCCATCCCTCCTCCCCCCCTCACCCCGTATCCTCCATGTCCCCCCTATCTCCTTAACTAACACCCTACCTGTCCCCCATTCCCTTAAACCCCCCCCCCCACCCCAAAATCCTCTGAGACCTTGCAAACCACCTCACAGATCTTCTCCCCCAGGGAACAGCTTCCCGCACCAGCAGAATGCTCGCCAAGAAGGGGACAAGATAATGAACAGAAGAAAGTGAGATTCAAGGCAATGTACACTAACATAGATGGGATTACAAATAAATAAGAGAACTCAGAGAATGGGCACTAGAAGAAAACCCAAACATGATAGCACTCACAGAAACAAAGCTAACGAAAACCATAACAAACGCAGTATTTCCACATGACTACTATGTAGTGAGGAAAAAGAGAGAAGGGAGAGAGGAGGTGGTGTGGCTTTGCTGATAAGAAAAGGTTGGAGTTTTGAAGAGATGGTAATTCAGAACTGTGAAGGTTTGAGTGACTACATATCAGGCACCATTGCAACTGGAGGACAGAAAATTATAGTTGTAGTCATATATAACCCCCCACCGAATGACAGAAGACCCAGACAGGAATATGATAGAAACAACTTGGCCACCATCAATATAATGAAGAGAGCAACTTCTGTGGCTAGCAGGACCGGATCCAGACTACTAATCATGGGAGACTTCAACCGTGGGAAGATAGATTGGGGGAACAGAGACCTACATGGAGGACCAGACACATGGAGAGCTAAGCTGCTGGATGTGCCAACAAGAAACTTTCTAAGTCAACACGTCAAGAGACCGACAAGAATGAGAGGAGAGGATGAACCAGCTTTGCTTGATCTGATATTTACCCTAAATGAGTCGGATATAAGGGAAGTTAAGTTGGAAGCCCCCCTGGGAATGAGTGATCATAGTGTATTGAGCTTTGAGTACCTGGTTGAGCTAGGAATATCACCCCCATAACAGAACTGGGAAACAAACGGCTGGCGTACCGAAAGAAAACTATGAGGAGAAGAATAAATTCCTAAGGGATATACATTGGGACACAGAACTCAGAACCAAATCCATACAAGACGTGATGGACAATGTCACCCAAAAGTGTCAGGAGGCTGTAAGCAGGTTTGTCCCAGCCGACAGGAAAAAACAGAGAAGCAAAAGAAGAATCCG
>WNGS01116075.1:0-11697 GCA_020271785.1 Procambarus virginalis
TATTCTTGGATGTACTAATAACAAAAACAGGAACCTCTTTAAGCACCAACGTATATACCAAGCCCACCAACATAGGATTATGCCTGAACGGTAGAAGTGAGTGCCCCAAAGATACAAAAGCCAGTGTTCTCAATGCTTATATCGTCGAGCGCTTACCCACTGCTCTGAATGGAGCAACGTGAGTAGAGAGTTTGAAAGAGTAAACTCAGGTATTGGTGAACAATGGATATAGCAACGCGGAAATAAACGCTGCTATAAGAAGACACTTGGACCGTTGGTATAATCCAGAACCTAGAACAGAAACCACAATACCTCCAATAAAATTATATTACAAATCAACCATGCACAGTGAACATACAAAAGAGGAAAGAATAATGAAAGAAATAATCCGTAAAGGAGTAAAAAGCACTACTCCTAACCAAAACATAAACCTGACAATATTCTATAAAACCAAGAAGACTTCCGAACTCCTTATCAAAAACAGCCCGAAGCCGACAGAGAACCCTCTACAGCAGTCAAGCGTTGTATACATGTACACTTGCCCCCACGAAGGATGTAACCTTCAATCTAAGTACATAGGTATGACGTCGACCAAGCTGACGAGGCGTTTGACATGCCATCTTCAATCCGGTGCCCCTAGGAATCACATGAGACAAGCCCATGACATCACCCTAACAAGAGAAATGTTGAACAAGAATACATGCATAATAGACAGAACCCAAGATGCAAGAAGATTACAAATTCTTGAAGCAATTCACATAAGAACAGAACACCTACCATGAACACCCAAATCACGGAACTATTTACTCTTCCCACAATGAGAGTAAGGACAAGACCAGAACATAACGATGCCAACACAGAAGACAATGTTCAACATAACAGGCCAATTACACTGGATTAATCTTTGTATGTAGATGCCGGCTGCCTCGTATGGGCCAATAGGCCTTCTGCGGTTACCTCTATTCTTATGTTCATATGTTTCACCCCATTTATCCCTTATGTATCCCCTATGTTTTCACCTTTATTGTCTTATCACCTGACCCAGTGCGGGTATATAATCAAACCACATTGTAACATTTCCTCACTTGAGAATGAACCATGGAGGTTCGAAACGTTGTGCAAATTGTTTAAATAAGTGTAATACATTCTATAGTAATCCACATCTTTTCTTCACCCAGAAATTACGAAAATGAGTTTTGGAGAACTCCTATTTCAGCTAAGCCCTGATGCTAAGAAAATAGTTAGAGGGATAGAAGCCCTAAATCAAAAGATAGTAAATACAGAATATGCGGTCATATTCAATGAGACATGTTTAAAAGAAAACCTGCTGCCAGTATACACCAATATATATATATATATATATATATATATATATATATATATATATATATATATATATATATATATATATATATATATATATATATATATATATATATATACAAAGATAGATACATAGATAGATGGCTATATAGATAGATGGCTATATAGACAGATGGATAGATAGACAGATGGATAGATAGACAGATGGATAAATGGATATAGATAGATGGATAGATAGATGCAGAGAAGGGAGACAGACAGACCTAGCCAACACCAGGTACCCCTCTAGTTACGCTATAAAGCAGACTAGTGTCTATCATAGACCATTCTGTGTGCTCTAAAAGCAACTTTGAAGTGAGGGAATACTGTAATCTAGTTTACATCAGACTGCCACCTGTCTGAAAAATGTTTAAAGCCCTTGTATATATATATATATAAATCATTTAATTGGTACAGAACAAAAAACTTAGGACAAATATCCAACCTACCAACCTTGAGTTCAGCTTTTAGCTTTGGTCGCATTTTAGGTTTGTGTGAGAGTAGAGGTCGGTGGAGGTGGAAGCTTATAATGGTCTTGGGCTTCTTGGCAACTATCGTCTCGGTTGCATCTTCCTTTGTAGGCGAGTGTTTCTTGGGACGACCCGGCTTGCGTTTCTTCGATGACGATGACGACTGTGGCTGCTGCTCTAGGTCTGATGGTGATGACTCTACAGAAGTTTCTGCTTGAAGGACTTTGAGCTCTTTACAAGACGAGTCACTAACAACATATTTTGCTTGCTCTTCTTCACTTTCTTCTTGTCGTGTTTCAGGTGCTGTTTCTGGTAATTTGAATGGGGATCCTAATTCTGGTGGTGGAGCATCTTCTGATGAGAGGGACCATCTCCTAGTTTTATCTTTATCTGTATCATCATCTCCAGAGTCTTCTTTTTCAGTAGATACTTGCGTTTCAGGTGTCTTAGGCATTGAATCTTGGTTTCCATTATGGGTAATGTGAGTGGAAAATGTAGCAGTGAGAACTGGGGGTTTTAAAATGGATTTATTCATACATCGTGGTTCTTCCTTATCATCATCGCTATCTTTTGATAAATCTTTAATCTCAAGATCAGTAACTCTCTCAAGTATTGGAGGTGACAGTTCTTTCTGGGGTGATTTCTTCTTCTTATTTGGAGGTCGACCAACTTTTCTCTTTCCTGGTATACCATTGTTATGTATTTTTCTCTTGGGAGGTCTTCCTGGGCCTCTTTTAACAGGACTAATAGTTATCTTTTTAGGCTGGAGGCGCGACAATTCACGCTGCTTCTCCCTGTATTTTCTCTGCAGCTCGGCTAACTGCATACGCATGTCCAGCTCAGCTGGATCCATTGAATCAACAGGAAAACCAGATGGTATCTTAAAGTCAAGAGCAGCATCTTTTTGGTATTGAGAGGCTTTATTAGCAATAAAAGCCTTTGCTTCACGCTCAGACTCCGGACTCTTATAATTTCTATTTACATCAGTGGTCTTAATAGGTGTGCTGAAAGAATTAGCAAGTGCTCCAAATGTAGTTGCACCAAATATAGCTGTACTAGTTCCACTCCCAAACGTTCTTCTGGGAGAATGTGTTAGATAACTTGGGCCTGGTTGTGGTGAATCTGTGTGGCGTTCCTGCGGGTACATTGGAACACTTGGGGAAGTGGCTGCCACATCAGCCAAGGACGACAGGGCCGGGCATGCCACATGCTCCTCCTCCAGGATGCGCTGCTCAGCTAAGGCACATAGAAGGCTGAGGCCATGAAGGCCACTAAGTGAATCAGGCAAAGGTGAAGCAATAGGAGGGGTGGTGTACAGTGGTGCAGTATTTTCAGAAGCTGGTTGGCAAGGCATTTCTGTTGAATAAGATTGTACCAATTTTGGTAACTCATCTCTCACATCACACTGCATCTCTCCCTCTCCTGAAGACATTTCCCCTCCTGTACATGCTTCATCCACACCTGAAGACATTTCATCCTCAGTGGAACATACCTTATCTCTTCTTTCAAAACAGCTCTTTTCTTCGTCTTCGTCTTCCTCAGAAAGGTAATCATCTGTAAGTGAAGCCTCTTGCATTATTAATGAGCACTCACTTACAGAGGTTTTGTCGTGTGGTGAGGTAGGATACATATCTACTGATGCTCTATCTTGTACTGAATAGTTTACATTTACAGAGGTTTCCTCTGGTTCTGATGAAGAGTATTCTTCTGGAGGTATTTCTGCATGTCTTGGAGATGAACATTTCACTCTTTCATGAACATTCACTCTTTCTCGTGATGAGATACATTCATCTATGCATTCGTCATTCTCTTTTGAGGACAAGTTTTCATCTATATTTACATCTTGTAGAAAAGAAGAGGGTTTCTTTACATGTGCCTCCTCTTGTTGAAAAGAAACATGTTCATCAGCATGACTGTCCTCCTTTGGTGATAATGGACATTTGTCAACAGCAGTTTCATCTTCCTCCTCCTCCTCCTCCTCTGATAAATCTGATAATCGATTGGCATGTTGTAAAACACTTTGAGACAAAAGTTCCAGCCCACTTAAATCCATATATGATGGGCTTTGTGATGAAGCTTCTACATCATCACAAGCTGTGCACGATACATGGTCATCCTCTGGATGCTCATCATGGTATGCTGTAGTACTGCTTTCTGGGTGGACAGCATCACCCTTGGGACCACAAGCAGTAGAACAGCTTTCTGGGTGGACAGCATCACCCTTGGGACCACAAGCAGTAGAACAGCTTTCTGGGTGGACAGCATCACCCTTGGGACCACAAGCAGTAGAACAGCTTTCTGGGTGGACAAGCAGTAGAACAGCTTTCTGGGTGGACAGCATCACCCTTGGGACCACAAGCAGTAGAACAGCTTTCTGGGTGGACAGCATCACCCTTGGAATTACAAGCAGTAGAACAGCTTTCTGGGTGGACAGCATCACCCTTGGGAACACAAGCAGTAGAACAGTTCTCTGTGTGGATAGCATCACTGTTGGGTGCACAAGCAGTAGAACAGCTCTCTGGGTGGATATCATCACCCTTAGGAGCACAAGCTGTACAACAGTTTTCAACTAGAGTTTCTGAACTATTTGTGACTGTTGATTGATTAGAATTTATTGAAGCTGGAGACTTCATAGAATTCATAGTGCAGTGCTTAGAAGTAATCACTCTTTGGGCTCCAGAACAGGTGGTAATATTACATTCCGAACAGTCAGTATTTGGAGATTCAGAACATTTGGTTGTTAGTGGTTCAGTAAAACACTTTACTGGAGTTCCATAGCAAGTAACAGGTGAAGACTGATCGCAACTAGCAGCTGTCTGTTCAGAGCAGCCAAAGTCAGGGCAACCAGTCGATGATATATCAGAGCAATTCATGGTTGGCGACTTGGAATAGTCATCTGATGAAGATTCAGCACAGCTTGTAGTGGAAGTGTTAGGAGAGTTAATGGCAGGAGAATTTGTGCAGCTAGTTGAAGCTCTAGAACAATAATTATTAGCAGTAACAGATTCAGAACAATCGGAAACAGATTCTGAGACAATAAGAGCTGTGTGTTTCAAGTAGTTAGTAGCTGGAGATTCAGATGAAATTGTTACAAACGGTTCACGAGTCAACATAGGCTGGGATTCTTGACTGCTTGTATCGGTGAGTCTATCAGTTGTGAGAAGATTTTGGATACTTTGATAATTTGTGGGAGTACTTCCTTTGGGTGAGATTACTGGGTAGGAAACTGGTAAAGATTCAGAAGAAGACTGGCTATTTTGAGTCAGAAATCCTGTTGTAGAAGAGCTTTTTGCATCAGATAGTTGACTGTTTGTGCAGCTACCAAATGCTTCTTTTTTAACTGCTGTGATGTGATTTTGAGACAGTTGCGCTTCAATTGGAGTCTCCCCAACACCAGGAGTACAGGCTTCATCTCTATTGGATCCTACAGGGGATGGGACCTCTTCCTTGATTTCTTGCTTAATTTTAAAAGGTACAGGTAAACACTGAAGATCCCCTTGAGGCCGAGATCTCGGTAAAGGCAGCTCCAAGTCAGGTTCTTCTTCTGAATGTGATGTAACATTGATTGGCTCAATGGATTCTGAGTGAGGAGTGGGTGAGCCTGTGGCCACCAGCGCTTCACAACCCCGTGACGAATAATGTGCCTCTAAACCAATACCCTTTTCCACACTAGTAACAGGAGCTGTCGGTAGGACTGAAAAAGTTGTTGTGAGGTCGGCAGGTGCAGTGAGGCTATTGGTCAGAGTTGTAGTTAAAGTAGCAGCTCGAGTTGACGTGAGGCTAGAGCCAATGGTTGTAGACGATTGGTGTGTGTAAGGAGGAAGGGAGTATGGTCCAGGATGGGTAGACTGTGGACAATAATATGGAAGAGAAGATCGAGGAGGATATATGAACGATGGAGGAAGATGACGTAGGCTAGTAGGCAAAGCTGATGACAGGTTCATTTCACTTCCAGGTGGTGCAGCCCCTTGGCCAGGAGGCGGCACACTGACTGGACGGCTTTTGGGATCTTCTTCAGGTGTTCCTGGTGTAAGTGGGTCTTCTCTCTTGATGGAAGGAGGGTTTGAGGCATGGACGGGTGGGTGTGGGTGGGAAACATGCAACAGAGCAGTGTGTGCATGGAGAGCACGATGGTAATGAGCATCAGGAAGCAGTAGCTGTTGGGGTGGTAAAACCACGGGAGAAGCAGCTGCTACACCTCCATATCCTGCCCAAACATAACTGTGACCACCATGGTCTGTGGAACAGAAATAATAATCACTCACGGTTTTGCTTCACAATTAATAAAGCACAAAAACATTATTGATAAATTTGTTCATGAACATGTTCAAACAAATATTTAAACTTATACTAAACCATGGAATAAATATATCCCAAGTATTAATAAAACAAACACAAGTTGTATGGCAATATTAATATTAAATGAAATTTAAACGTTAAAGTAGAGTACACCGTCTTCTTCAGATACCTACCTGGTATTGCATGTGGGTGTGGCAAGAGATAGCAGTGACCACTCAAGGGGTCTCTGGCAAACTGGTAGCCCAAACCCATTCCTGCCCCGACGCCAGCATCCACTCCAACACCTGCCAATTCATCATAAATGTTTACATATCCCTACAAAGACTGAACAAAATATAAGACTCAGACACTTCAGATGTACAATATCCAAATAAACAATACTAGTTTGCTTTATTATGAGAGAAATTATAACCGGTGAGATTTTAGCTCATTCGTAAAAGCTACTGTGCATAGACAAAGGCAATATTACCCAGTAACATCTTCATTTGGGCATAAAACTTGTAAAGGCAGTGCAGAAATCTTTGGCCCAGGAAAATCATATAAGTACGTAGTCTGGCAGGGGCAAATAAAAATTTAGCAGTCTACTCTAAGTTACACGGCTCCAAAGCCCGCACGTTTGATTAGTGTTGCTGGCTCTTTATTTATTTAATGGTTAGCTCTACTCATTACTTATCCAACAGGTGGATAGTGTTGCTGATTTCTTACCAATGAGATGGATAGTGCTGCTGGCACACTACATGCTCACCTAACTGCTTGCAGGACTGGCCTTCATCTCTTTTTGGTCCTGTCTCTCAAAATTCAAATGACAGGTAATTACGTAAGTATAGTTACAGGATGAGAGTTACACTTGTGATGTCCCGTCTTCCCAGCACTCTTTTTCATGTAACGCTTTAAAGCTATAGGTACTGACGGTTTTGGCCTCCACCACCTTCTCACTTAACTTGTTCCAACTGTACTCACTTATTTGTGCTTGCCGGGGTTGAGCTTTAGCTCTTTGGTCCCAGCTCTCAACTGTCAACCAACTGGTGTACAGATTCCTAAGCCTACTGGGCTCTATCATATCTACATTTGAAACTGTGTATGGAGTCAGCCTCCACCACACCACTGCCAAATGCATTCCACCTGTTAACTACTCTGACACTGAAAAAGTTCTTTCTAACATCCTTGTGGCTCATTTGGGTACTCAGTTTCCACCTGTGTCCCCTTGTTTGCGAACACAACTACCACTCTGTTTGCAAAAGTGACCTTTATGATTTTTGGGGAGAGCTTGTTTCCTTAGTTTGGACCTGTCCTCTTGTTCTTGAGGTTGCAGTTTTAAAAAATGGTTCATTGTTAATTTTATCAATTCCTATTATTATATAAGTAGTTCCATAGGCACAATCAGAGAAAACTGTATAAACATCAGAGGTGTTTGTGTGCAAATAATGATTTTCAGCTGATAGTTTTTTTTTATCTAGAACTACCCCCTAGATCTCTTTCTTTATCAGAACTCTTAAAAGCTTTTTCACATAACTTCTAGGTTGTGTGTGGCACAGATTATCAGGCTAACTGTGCTCACCATGCCTGCCTTTCCAGGCAGGTCATGCCATATGGACAAGTCTCCTTACACCCATTGCCTCTTGCTCACCTAGCAGCGATTAGGAACCTGGGTGTTAGTCGACTGTTGTGGGTCTCATCCTGGGAAATTATCAAATTCTGCATATATCCCAGGTATACTCGAATTTCCACAAACAACGCATACCTGGAGTATACCTGAAGAGGGTTTTGGGAGTTCTTCTACTCCCCAGTATGGGGCCAGGCTCAACTTGTGGTAACTTGGTCTAACAGGATGTTGCTTGGAGCGGCCCACAGGCCCACATATCAACAACAACCTGATTGGTCCGGCACTTCTTGCAAGAACCTGTTTAAGTGCCTCTTGAATACATCCACCTTCCATCTGGCAATATTTCTAATGCTTGCTGGGAGGGTGATGAACAGCTGTAACCCCTGATGTTCAGACAGTACTCTCTGATTGTGCCTATGACACCTCTACATCTCACTGATTCTATTCTGCATTTTCTTCCGTACCTGTGGGAAATTTTACCCACCATATCTAATAATCATCTAAGAAATGTATTATTTCTATATCATATCAATATCATATCAAATCATATCTATATCATATCTATATCAAATCTATATCATATCAGAATCATATCAGAATCACAATAGATTCATATATAGCTTGATCCTAGATGATGCCACTATGATCACGTACGCCATAGGGCCCTATAGATGCCTACGTGACTTTGTGCATGATCTCTCAAGGATCCAGAAGCTTCTAGAAGGATTTGTTAATTAAAAATTTATTGGAACACTGACGTAGTATCCGGTAGAGATAAAATCGAATCCTTATTAAGAGTCAGTGGTATTATCAAGTACTACTTATAATCTTTAAATCCTATATCATATTTTATTATAATCACATCTTATCTCAATCATAAGTCTAGACTGTAAAAATAATCAATCAATATTCATTGTAAGCTACCCCTTTTCAAGGGGGATGGGGGAGGCATCTCGGGAGAGAAGCGCCCACCACAGCCCGCGGGCAGAACACGTATGTTTACACAACAGTGTACACGTGACGGTCCCTTAGCGAACATTTTCAGCTCAAGGACACCTTATCTAATATCATTATCACCAGTGAACACTCTCTAGAACTGGGGGAGTACCTGGACAATATATCAACAAGGAAAATCCTAGAACATTTATGTAAAATAAGAGTGAAGTGGAGCATTTAGTGACGCGGTCTCCACCTTCATCCCTAATCTCATCCCTAATCTTCATTGTTATCTTCTGCAACGCAGTCCATATCCGTAGCAACGCTACTCGTACGTCAAACAGCAACGCTGTAATCTAAAATATCGTGCCTAAACTCGCCAAGAGAGTTCTTCAGTCTGGCACACTTTGTCAGACAGGCACCCGGCTTCAGCTAAGTTTATTGAATGTTATTACTGTAGCGTATTAGTTGGCCAATTAAAGCTAGTATAACATTAATATTCTATAAGACTGATAGTCGGTAAAAAGGCGAGGCAACGCCTCATATTTCTGTGAGTTTATTATTAATATTGTGGTACAGCAGAATCTTATCCAAGCTCTGAACCTCATGAGTGTCCAGTGTCAGAGAAGATTGTCACAATAAGTAAACAAATAATCATGAGTGTCCAGAGTGTAGGAAGAGATTCAACAAGCTGACTGTATTTAATCATATACATTGATCATATACATTGCATATACTTGTATATATAAATTAAGTTAACAATTGCTTGCTTAGTTATTTTTTAAGTAATCATATAAGTTCATTTAATTGAATATAATTTTAGTACTCAGTAACAGTACTCAGACCATATTTAGGTCATTTATCATACTTTACAATTTACAATTTAAGTTGTTTAAAGTATAAGTGTATTGGCTGTTAATTGCTAAGGTGCTAGGCTAGACTGTGTATGTTTAAATCTCTGATTTAAACAGAGCCAGTGTTCAGTTATATAACTGAATTTATAAATCTTATCCTTGTATAAAATACAAGCTGATGTGAGATACCTGTTGGCAGGTGGACGTGGAACTGCAATCAACCTATCAACTAATTCACTCACCCCACCTGCCCCTTACAGCCCATTATCTGTCATTAGGAAAAGAGGAGCTAGGATTTACGACCCTAGCTAGAGATTTTAGTTGAATTAATTTGCATACAGTAATTTTTTAATTTAGTTCAGTACAAGTCTCTGGTAGTCTCCTCTTATATCAATCACAGCAGGTTTTTCCCACATTTTTGGTCCTTCGAACCTAGATAGTCTAGAAACTAGATAATTATTGGTCCTTTAAACCTAGATAGTCTATAAACTAGACTATATTATTCCAGCAAATACATAAGAAACTTCTTGATTTTGCATTGGAATAATTTTTACATATTCTAGCCTAACCTAGCTATCAGCCAATATTTATCATAGCTATATATCTAAGTAAACAAATTGTTTGCAGTGGCTTAAGCCACCATATCCATTAACTAGTAAGCATTCATATATTAATATTGTGCTGTGTTAAGAAACCACAGTACTTAATCTATCAGTGTCAAAGACAACTGCATATTAATCATATATACTATTATCTACCTCACTTGTGGTAACATACATACATATTTAAGTGTATTATCTAACATTATCTCTAATCAACTGATTTTCAGTGCTGCTCATTACATAATATTCTTTAAAAAAGAATTTTTATCACTGTATGAGCTTTCATTACAATTATCCATAATCAACTATATCAAACCCTATTACAGGTAAAACCAGTAGGCATTCTACTGTATTTTATCAAGCAACTATTAGGGTAACAGATCTTGTAATAACTTTGCAAAAATAGTGACATTTACTATTTTTAAAAAATTATTACAGGATTTACCAACTTGGTGCATTCGGGTCACAAATCAAATTATCACAGTACTTTTGATAATTGAACACCTGCTACAACCAGATTCCAGGGAGGAAATGAAGGACGATCTTTGGAATCATTACCTAAGTAGACAGGAAAGCTCATTTATCAAAACTCATTAACATCACAAATATTTATCAGAAAAAAGAAAATATCTCGGAATCTCCGAAACTCGGAAAAGGTCAAAATGACTAACAGTATTCCACCAGCTACTGAAACTGAAAAGAAAAGGACACAAAGTGTCTAAAAAATCACTTGAATCTACAGCCTACAGACCATTTAAATCAGGTGATAGACAAATGTCATCATCACTTGGCTACAATAGTCTACCATTGGGGATTAAGACCAATCTTAATCTCACATCACAATCTGAATGGCTAAACAGCCCCTCATCACTAATCTACAATCTGAAAGGCTAACAGCCCATTGACAATGTCAATACAAATATTATCATCCATCTAAGATAACTATCTTAATCCAAGAATATAGTCTTGATCACCTAATCTCATGCTTTCACTGGAGTGAAAGCAGCCTCAGAAAATCTGAAGGCAATCAAGCGTCTCAAAGAGACTTACTTAATAGAAAAGGCAAAGCCGAGAAAATAAAAAGCAAAATGCTTCATCACATCATGAATAATGTAGATACACATTATTACAGATACAATTCATCCTTTAAGGAAATCCTTGGAGGAGTACAAGTGTTACATGCTTGTATGACCTACTTGCATGTAATTACTTACCTACATGTTACATACTTGTAACAACATCTTATCACAAAGCCAAATCTTTGATGGACTTCGAGCTTACGTACAAAGATTACGAAGCCGAGGAAAACTTAGATCTCAAGAAAAAATCACTAAAAGTGAATCCACGGACAAAAACAAAAATGTCCAAACTGGCAGTCCAAAATCAAGGCAACAAAACTCCTCTTCTGCAAAGTGGAAAAAGAGTAATGTTGGCTTATGCTATATCCTCCACAGTTAACAGAACTGTAGGAAATCAAGCTCCCAAGACAGATAAGACAAAAGGAGCAGCAAGTGCCCCAAGATGCTTATTCTGTCAAGAAGCACATAGCATTTATCAATGCACAGTTTATG
>WNGS01116083.1:0-13060 GCA_020271785.1 Procambarus virginalis
CAAATAGATGAGTACAACTAGGTGAGCACACACACACAACATACACACCAGGGGGCATGGTAGCCTGGTGGATAGCGCGCAGGACTCGTAATTCTGTTTCGCGGGTTCTGTTCCTGCACCAGGCAGAAAACAAGGGCAAAGTTTCTTCACCTGAATGCCTCTGTTATCTAGCAGTAAATAGATACCTGGGAGGTATTCAGCTGTCACGGGCTGTTTCTGGTGTGTGTTGTGTGTGTGGTGGGGGAAAAAAAAATAGTTAGAAAACAGTTGATTGACAGTTGAGAGGCGGGCCGAAAGAGCATAGCTCAACCCCCGCAACACAACTAGTGAATACCACACACACCCACACACACACCACACAACCACACACACACACACACACACACACACCACACACACACACACACACACACACACACACACGCGTCTTTAATGTGTCACTTATGACGGGAGAATTGCCCAGTTGCTGGAAGAAGGCAAATGTCGTACCGATTTTCAAGAAAGAAGATATGGAGTAGGCACTTAGCTACAGACACGAATAACTGACAAGCATCCCCTGCAAAATAATTGAAAGAATAATTAGGTTAAGACTTGTTGCACACCTGGAGAGCAATAGGTTTGTAAACAAGCACCAACATGGGTTCTGGACAGGGAAATCATGCCTAACAAACCTTTTGGAATTCTATGATAAAATAACAAGGATAAGGCAGGGCAGAGAAGACTGGGAAGACTGCATATTTCTAGACTGCCAAAAGGCCTTTGATACACTACCACACATGAGACTGCTATTCAAACTTGAAGGGCAGGCAGGAGTAAGCGGAAAGGCCCTAGCATGGGTAAGGAACTATCTAACAGGAAGGAGCCAGAGAGTAATGGCAAGGGGCGAGAAGTCGGACTGGCGAACAGTAACGAGTGGAGTACCTCAAGGATCGGTGCTGGGACCAATCCTCTTTCTAATTTACGTAAATGATATGTTTACAGGAGTGGAATCCTACATGTCAATGTTCGCAGATGACGCAAAATTAATGAGAAGAGTTGTGACAGATGAGGATTGTGGAATCCTCCTTGAGGACCCGGACTGGTTGCAGAGATGGTCAGAGAAATGGTTACTGGAGTTCAATACGAGTAAATGTAAAGTTATGGATATGGGATTAGGTGAGAGGCGACCAAAGGGACAGTACACAATGAAGGGGATCTGCCTACCTGTAACGATTCGAGAAAGAGACCTGGGAGTGGATGTAACACCTAATCTAACTCCTGAGGCACATATAAATAGGATAACGACAGCAGCATACTCTACACTGGCGAAAGTTAGAACTTCATTCAGAAACCTAAGTGAGGACGCTTTTAGGGGGATTTACACTGCCTACGTGAGACCAGTCCTAATGCCTCGCCATCGTGGAGTCCCCCACCTGAAGAAACAAATTAGGAAACTGGAAAAGGTTCAGGAGTTTGCGACGAGGCTTGTCCCAGAGTTACGAGGGATGGGATATGAAGAGCACCTGAAGGAACTGAACCTTACGACAGTAGAAAAACGGAGGGAGAGAGGGGATATGACAGGAACATATAAAATACTCAGGGGAATTGACAAAGTGGAACTAGATGAAATTTTCACACATAATAGTAACAGAACGAGGGGACATGGGTGGAAGCTGGAAACTCAGATGAGTCACAGAGATGTTAAGAAGTATTCTCTTAGCGTGAGGGTAGTGGAAAAATGGAATGCACTTAAGGAACGGGTTATGGAAGCAAACTCTATTCATAATTTTAAAAGCGGAATCCCGTGGTCTTATCAAGCCCCCTGTGAGCATCCTCAGTACGGAAGAATGCCGGCCAGATGGGCACAAGTTGAGCCCCAGCTGAGACTTCAAGCCATCCCTCGTGTGCCACAAAGCATGTAGGTGTACAGGTGCTCTACCTCCCACTCACATGAACTGATAACCACATTCAAGTCTGTAAAAACATTTAGTTCACAATTAGTTACATCAGTAATATTTGTGATACGCTTGGACCTTAAAACCAGGCTGGGATCAGGTGGGTGCGAGAGGAGCTGGCCCTGAAGGTCAGGTGTGGGGAGAAAGGAACTGGCCTGAAGGTCAGGTGTGGGGAGAAAGGAACTGGCCCTGAAGGTCAGGTGTGGGGGAAGAAGAACTGGCTCTGAAGATCAGGCGTGGGGGAGAAGAACTGACTCTTAAAGTCAGGTCTGGGGGAGAAGAACTGACCCTGAAGGAGAAGTTGTTGGAGACGTCCTGATCGACGACGGTGAGGGTGGCAAGGACTTGGTCCCGGGTCAGACTCTCAGACACGTCCAGCGTCCACTCTGGCCGTGAGAACCTCGGCGGCACATCGTTCACGTCCCCACCTCCACCACCACCGTCCCTGTCCCTGCAGGGGAAAGGGAACACTGGTTCAGGGAGACACTTGTCACTGTCCCTGTCCTTGTCCCTGAGGAAGAGGCTGGTTTAGGGAGACAATTTACACAGCAACCAATACAACACTCAAATATTCCCATAGGAATATAAAGGAAAGGGGGAACGGCTAAGGCTATGGGGAAAAGTCTATGGGGAGGCTAAGGCTATGGGGAGGCTAAGGCTATCGGGAAAAGTCAATAGGGAAGGCTAAGGCTATAGGGAAAGACTAAGTAACCAGATTTGAAGTACAATGTTGGTCTTACACTCCCATAAGAAACGACTGTTGACAGGTTGGCTAATTAACTCTTTCATGACATGAATACTGTCAGTCTTGATAATACAAAGGTGTCTGAGTAGCCAATGCTAGGTCATAATTAAGCTCAGTTACTTGGTACATTACAAAGAATTGCCAAGGCAATAAACAGCAATATAGCATGAGATCAAAACAAGTTTGTTTGTTCATAATGTTACAAACAATCTAAGGTGCAGATATGAGGAAGATTACTTGTTAATTCTATTTTCTTAATGTGTACACAATAATATACTGAAGAATATAATTTGCTAAACTGTATACTTTGTTTACCGTGAGATTAAAAGACAAGAACTTTCCCTTGTCTGGATGAAAATATTTGCCACTTTGAATTTTAGAACAAATACTTCGAGTTATATTAAAAATGCAAAATTAAAACACTTTCAGAGGGAATGATTGTCATGCTACATTATGGTTTTCAATGTTTATATCAAATTTCTTCAGCCCTCTAAATTGTGAATCAGTTTAATTCTTTAATCATGATTCGTTTTATTTATTTCAGTCTGGATATGACTCTGTTTATCGGTGCTGAACACATAATATGGCAATCATCACCACCATAACTATCACTCTCGCATTACAACGACCACAACCTTAGTCAGTACTCCATAAAAGGCAGTATAGAAATACAATGACTTTCTCCGAATGAAACGCGAAAAATCTTCCAATGAAACTGAAAATTCTATACTGTATATTTGTCCTAGCCTCTGTGCTCTGCTTGCTTGATCTCCTGTCAATATTCACTCACAAATGTATTTATTCATTTACTTTCATCAAATCGGTGATATTAATCATGCAACATTTTTTATTTGTTTCCAATATGTCATAATTTGCATTTATCAGCATGAAAATGCGTCTGCTAATTGTTAGTTTGACACAATAATTATTGTGTCTTAGTCAGCTTTATATTCCCTTTGTTTGGTGTTTCAGATTTGCTTCCCCGTTTAGAGTCTTCACTAAATTAAAATATAGAATAAGTCCTTATCGGTCTTTTAAATGAAGAGCAAATCTGGTCCCAAGATTAAACGCTGCGACACTCCTCTTGAAATTTCTATCCATCCGGATGCATTTCTATTTCGAAGTAGACTTATGTGTCAGGATAACCAATTTTGCATGACAAACTTAATGCAAAACGATCTATACCATTTTTTTTAATAGTTTTCGTCGAGGAACTTTATTGAATGCTTGCTGAAAATCACACGATATCTAGCTCCTTACTTTCAACAAATATATAAAAAAGTATTACGAACGAAATTAAGATAATTAATAAGATCAATTTGAGGATATTTTGGGAATAGGACTGTAGGATCGCACCTCCGTCCGAGGTGACCTCTGACACGCATCTGGGGTCACCCAGGACGCTAATTTGATCCCTGTCCAGCTTCAAACATTTTGTCATGGATATATTTCGTTATTGTGATTTTAATGTATACACACGCGATTTTTATGCTAACCATTTTGATAATGAAATTATCTTAACTCCAAATAATATACTATCAGTTCTCGAATTATTGGTTTCAGCAGTGTACCGACTTCCGACTTTCAGCTGATTGGCCGGTTGGCTGATTTGATTACAAGAAGAATAAATTTATTTGGTAGGAGTTGACGTGACATTGGCACGGTTTCCCTTCTTGCGGAACTGCTCCTGGCTTGAGTGACATTGAATGTATGGTCAACTTTGCCTACTCTCAAGCTAAACGAAATTTCTTTCATCCTAAACCTGCTTCCAACACCTAGTAGCTCTGTACTAAGCCTTTCCTTCGTATCTGAACTCAAAACTTTTACTAAAACTTTTCGTCCTCTTGACATAAAGCTCGCCATTCGACAAACTAACACACTTCGTAGCAATCTAGTTCACTCTGCTCCTCCTGCTTTTAATGCTGCTGGTGTCTACTCTATTTCCTGTTCATCTTGTCCTCTCCAATACTTTGGCGAAACTGGCTGTACACTTAATGATACACTTAAAGAACACAAGAGAAGTGTTAAGTCTGCAGACACTGACAATGCTCTCTTCTGTCATGTGAGGGAATCTAATCATCCTATTGATTGGTCTTCCTCCAAAATAATCTTTACTGCCTCTACTCTACACAGACGCCGTCTTGTTGAATCGGCTCTAATACACAACGTACCCAACATGAACTTAAGTCCTGGCTTTGTTTCTGTGAACTTTTCCCTTCCACAGTATATACTCAAATGCTCGAATCTTTCTAACAAACGTGACCTAACATAAGCTTACCCTTCCATTTATCTTTCTTTTTCTTTCATTTTCTTTCTCTCTTCTCTCTTTTTCTGCTCATTGTTTTCTCTTATATTCCCTTGCTATCCTCTTCTTATTCATATTACTTTCCCCTTCTCATTCGGTGATTATAATTAGAGCTGCCTCGTATGGGCCAATGGGCCTTCTGCAGTTCTTATTCCTACTACTATCCCCTCTACTACACCTTACCTTGCTCCTCACCTCTCTCTTGCCTATTTATTGGCTGCGTCAACTTCCTCATCGTCACCACCATTTGGTCCGGGAGACATCTCCGTCACGCAGGGTGCAGTCGCACCTCCACAGATCTCCAGTATCATCTCTCGATACTGTTAATGGCTCATAAGGGCCACCACTTACGGGCTATTCATGCCCGTGCCACCTCTTGGGTGGCTTAATCTTTATCAATCAATCAATTCCTCATCGTCCTGAATCTTGCTGTGGCCACCCTGAAGCCATCAACAGAGCCACTCTCCTGGTCAACAAAGGTGTCCAGCAGCTGGACGCCCTCATAAAGACTGTGAAGCAGTATGCTCCCCCGCGATAACAGCTCGATGATTAAATGCAATCTCAGAATAATGAAAAGAATTACGGAAAAAAAAATTGTACCACTTACGGGCTATTCATGCCCGTGCCACCTCTTGGGTGGCTTAATCTTTATCAATCAATTCCTCATCGCCACGGGAGACATCTCCCGTCACGCAGGGTGCAGTCGCACCTCCACAGATCTCCAGTATCATCTCTTGATACTGGTAATGGCTCAAAAGGGCCACCACTTACGGGCTATTCATGCCCGTGCCACCTCTTGGGTGGCACGGCATGAAGATTAAGCACGGGCTTAATCTTCATCAATCAATCTTTTCCTCATCGCCTCCACAGATCTCCAGTATCAGCTCTTGATACTGGTAATGGCTCAAAAGGGCCACCACTTACGGGCTATTCATGCCCGTGCCACCTCTTGGGTGGCTTAATCTTCATCAATCAATCTTTTCCTCATCGCCTCCACAGATCTCCAGTATCAGCTCTTGATACTGGTAATGGCTCAAAAGGGCCACCACTTACGGCTATTCATGCCCGTGCCACCTTTTAGATGGCTCAATCTTCATCATCAATCAATTCCTCATCGATAGACATACATAGCACCGCTCCTATGCCAGGTAATTCCACTACGGGCTCACCATAACCCGTGCTACTTGCCCCGCTCCTGTGCCAGATAAGTTACGGGATCACTATAGCCCGTGCTGCTTGGAACTTGTTCCATGTAGCTGAATTTATAACAACAACAACAACGTCGTCTTCCATTCACCTTCACAGAATTGGCAAAATGATCAGGGAAAGAGAAGGGCCTCAAAATAACAATTCACTTAGGGTATATTACACTATTTTTTTTTTTTTTTTTTTTTTTTTTTTTATTGTTTTCTACCACAGACGTGGCCACACATTAACAATGCTAACCAGCATATATACATTTTCTTCTGTCCTCCATAGACAGGGTTAAACATATAGTTCAAGGGTTTATTGAACAATCAACCACTGAAGGTGAGTCGGTGCTTTAAAAATGCTAAGCTAACCTATATACGTAAATACATAGATACACAGATTTATGTATGCCTTACATAAAGTGTTCGATGTGTCATCTACACAGTGTCATTAATGTACATTTACAAAGGTGAAATGTAATTCTGATCAGCTTCCATATATACTTTATACCCATACATACACATACACACACATATACATATATACACACATGCATTCACAGACATTTATCTCATTTACTCTGACAGGGTGAGATAGCTGATAAAGAAACTAGTGTGCAATTAAGCACTTAATCACTGAAGGTGATTAAGGTGCTTTTACAAGCTCAGGTTATATAGTTACATCACATACATTGTATAATTAATCTATTACATGGTCAATCTTGGGTACAAGTCCAATATATCATCAAGTGTTCCAGTACTCATATAGTAATTACAAAGTTCAGCATACCTTAGCCCAGGGGGGCGAAAGTCAGCCAGTATGGGACATTCTACAATATAATGTTCAAGAGAGTGCATGTTTTCTCTTTCACAAAGTTGACACATTGTGTACTCGACATTTGGGTTTTGAGAAAGCTGCCAGATACGTCTATATCCCAGGCGTATTCTGGCCACTATAACATCACATTGCCGGGTTCTTGTTCTATTAGTCCCATATGTGAATGTTTCCTCACGATATCTATCATAATATTTAATGCTACAGCTTTCAGGTCTTTGTGAATTTGTTAGGTCGGTGAGATCTTCATTAGATATTTGTTTAAGTATTCTCTTTGTCACTGCTAATGAAATACCCATATCAATTTCTACCACTGGTTTTCTACAGGCTGTCTTTGCAAGCATATCAACAGTGTCATGCCTTGAGATGCCAACATGTGATGGTATCCATAGGAATTTAATTTCAAATCTGTTTTCTTTAGCAGCTAAAACATTCATTCGAATATCACTGACTATTTTCTGGGTGTCACTAATATGTGCGTTCAATGCCAGGAGTGCACTCTGCGAGTCACAGTATATAAGTCCACTGCCTTTGTCTTTTAAAAATTCAGTGGCAAGGTATATGCCTGCAAGTTCGGTTTGAGTTGTACTTGCCCAGTCATTGACGCGCTTCATTGCTGTATGTACGAGAGTAGATTGTTCAAATATATTACATGCACATCCGGTACATCGTCCACCTTCTTCTACAGAGCCGTCGGTATAGCACTGATACACATCGTTACCCAAACTCTGAGTACTTTCAGTGATGCTTTTCAGTGTTAACTGTTTTAATAATGTAGAGTGCACACTATCTTTCTTGGGCGCATTTACAAAATCAACTGATAAATCCCAGTTATCCCATGGAGTAATTGGTTGATTAATCATTAGTTGAGTTGGGTACATATTTAATATTTTGATGGAGTTGGCTACCTTATAGAACCAATATACATAATCAGATTTCGTTCTTCTTCTATAGACCTCAGGTGAGTGCAGCATATTAGAAAGTTTAGCTTGAAACTTCATGTGTTGCCTAGATCTACTCAATGCCTTCACGCCGAAAACTGTGCTAATAGACAAAATTCTCTCACTTATGGTAGGTAATTTTAACTCTGCTCTCATATTAACTATTCTCGTGGACTTTGGAGCCCCAAGGATGAGACGCATAGCTTCGTTTTGCAAGGTTTCAAGAGATTTCAGCTCTTTGTCAGTATACAGTGTGAGATGTAGAGCATTGTAGTCAATCACAGAGCGTATAAATGATACATAAAACATTCTAGCAAGTCTCACGTTAATTCCATGATTGACACCAACAAGGACCCGCAAGGGCTTTAATCTCTCCCACAGTCTCCTCTTGAGAGAAGAAAGGTACCCAGGGTCGTTAATAGGGACACCAAGGTATCTGTAAGACTCGCAGTTCTCAAGTGCTCGCCCATCTATATGATAATTGGGTGGTGGAATACCACATGGAATGAGGGCACGAGTTTTCTGTACAGAGATAAGGAGGCCACATTCCTCAGCTCTAGTAGCAAAAGCATCGAGCAGAACTTGCATTCTAGGCTCGGAGGCAGCCTGTAAACATATATCATCAGCATAACAAATGACAGTGTCTTCATTATTAGTTGGAAGATCTTTAATAAGTTTATGCATCAGAACGTTGAACAACAAGGGGCTGAGGACCCCTCCTTGTGGAGTTCCCAGTTCAAAGTGTTTGCTCTCTGTGCTTTTAACACCATTAAACAAAACATATGCTGTTCGATTAGACAAATAGCCCTTTATCCATTTCAGTAATTTTCCTTGTATTCCCAGCTCGGCAAGCTGTTCCAGTATGATTTCTCTGTTTGCTGTATCAAAAGCTGCTGCTAGGTCGATGAAGACTGTTTGAGGGGAAGCTTCAATATGTGCGAAGTATTCAGCAAAACAGTGTTGTGTACTGAGCCCAGGCATAAATCCAAACAGTTGAGGTGACAGGTGCCCCTGTATACGATACATGAGTCTGTTAAGAACAATACGTTCAAGCACTTTACAGACACACGATGTTAGAGATATGGGTCTATAATTATCTGAGTGTGGTTTGGGGATGGGAACAATGACACTCTTTGTCCAAGCATCAGGTAATACTCCTTCACGTAAACTCATTCTGTACAGCACTAACAGTGGATTACCTGGTACTTGTGAGACTAATCTCAGTAGACTGTAAGTAATACCGTCCTCTCCAGGAGCAGTTGATTTTCCCATCTTTAGTGCATGATTTAATTCCCATTCAGTTACATCATTAAGGTCCGACACGTCGATAGCTGTACAGGCAAGATTGATGGTTCGTTGTCTGTTGGGGCGTGTGTCATTAAGTTTATGCTGTATGTTAATTGGAAGTGAGTCGTAGCTTGATGTTAGTGCCCACTGATCAAGGAGAATGTTTGCTTGTTCTAGTGGGCTGTGGTGCAGTGGTTTGGTTGGGTTGCTTCTAGAGATTTTTCGTATCTTTTCCCAAACTTCAACAAGTGTTGTTTGCTCATTTATACTTTGTAGGAACTCTTCCCAATGTTTATTACGTATAACGTTGCTCATGTCTCTCATCTCTCTATTTGCAACAAGAAATGCATGTAAGTCACCTTGTGCTTTGGTTCGTTTGTACGTATCTCCAAGTTGCTTTACTCGTTCATGTTCTTTAACAAATACGGGGTCGAGAACCCACTTGGGTGGTGGCAGGTGTTGCCCACTTCTGCTAGGCTTACGACTTGTTCCCCAACACACCCATGTGTCGTAGTAGGTAGTAATTGTATCAACGAGATCTCTGGAGAAGGCTTCTACATTCGTTATTGTGTAATCTTGATACCATTTTGATATACAATTAATAAAGTGGTCATGCAAGCCATATGGAATATTCATTTTCCGTCTCTGATGTCTATTAGGTACATCACACTGTACCTCATAGGAAGCAGAAACTGCATAGTGATCACTAACTAAGTGATTTACCAACGAACATTCCATCCTATCTTGCACAAGGTTTCTACCCATTACATAATCAAGTCTGCCTCCCAATAAATGAGTTTGGGTATCCGTAGTATACACGGTTAATCTGTTGTCATAAACATATTTGATAAATTTGCATCCATTATCGTTGTTAGTAATGTCTCCCAGCGTAATATGTCTAGCATTAAAATCTCCCATGTATATTGTCCCATGATTGTCTAGATCTGGGAGCAATGTTACATTGAGCTTCTGGCTTCTGGCATATACGTTGAGGAATGAAAAGTGGCCTGCTGTAGTTTGTACATGAAAGTGATGGAACTGTGTGTGTACATTGTGTGACGTGCTCACAAGAATGTGCGGTAAATCACTTCTGATGTATGTTAATAGGCCTGTGGCGTTACTGTTATTATAGGATGCATAACCTCTGATCTTTGGTGGGGTTTTGTTTATCATGTTGGACGTGTAGGGTTCCTGTAAAGCAATTATATCTATGTTGTTACTGGTAACATGTGCAATTAGATCATTCAGTCTTTTGTTGATGCTACGAATGTTCCAACTTAGAAACTTAATGGTCCTTGTGTCAACAGCAGCCATCGTCTTGGTGTTGTTCCTCCCTGGGACTGGTGGTCCCACTGTTGTCCTTGTCCCACTTCCACAATGTGTCCATAAGTGACTCTACGACGTAAAGAGCCGCACCAACCTGGCGTTTGGTGTCGTCAGGAACATCTGGTGACGTCATCAGTTTCTTGATCACTGAGCAACTCGGGATGGTCCGCGAGTGAATGTTCTCTGTAAGTCGTATGGCATAATTACTGTCACTCAGAATATTATCATTTTCATTCTCGTACTTGGCTTGAGCGCGTTCGTTAAGGTCATGAATCATTTTAAAATATGCTGATGCAGGTCGACTTCCTCGTCCAGTTAATGTTTCTGTGTCACTAACACTGCTGTCATCCTTGAGTTGACTGACGGCGTCGCTGCCACCGCCTCCGTTGTCGCTCTCATCTCTGCTGCTGCCGCTGCCGCCGCCGCCGCCGCCGCCGCCGCCGCCGCTGCTGCTGCTGCCGCTGCTGCCGGCGCTGCTCCTGCTGCCGCTGCCGCTGCTGCCGCTGCTGCTGCCGCCGCCGCCGCTGCTGCTGCTGCTGCCGCCGCCGCTGCTGCTGCCGCTGCCGCCGCCGCTGCTGCTGCCGCTGCCGCCGCCGCCGCCGTCACCACCACCACAGGAACCTTTACCAGCGCGGGCCACGGCTGTGACACAGCAGTGTGGAGGCTGCTGTATCTCTTGTGGAGGAGCTTGACATAGCCTCTGTATAGTTTCAGTCAGTTCTGCTACCTGTGCTTGCAAGGTTGCCAACTGTCCTTTAACTGTTGCCTCAGGCTGTTGTGTGTTGTCAGGGGCGTTGCTGGTACTGTCACCACTATGGGGTGGGTCAACAGTACTAGAGCCAGCATCAGTAGGCACTTGTTGAGTCTCGGGCACTTGCCTCCTTGTGCCAAGGGAGGCTGGCCGGTTGGTACAGTCTGAGTGCCAGATGGTGACTCCTTCCGTACCACATCTGAAACACTTCAGCGATGGTTTAGACGGAGCCACAGTTTCAGGTTGTAGCCCTGCTTCTGTTGCAGTCTTCTGTTGCTCCTGTTCCTGCTTTCTTTGGTCTCTGGTCTTCTTATACTGACAGTCCTTCAGTGGATGAGGACCGGAACAGAGAGCACACTTGGGTGTGGAGCACCGGCAGTGCTTAGCTATGTGGCCACTGCCACAGCACTCGTAACACTCCACAGGGTTCGGCTCCCACACCCTGAACGTGCTGGGGCGCGCATACAACCCACCAAACGAATACTGGTCAGGTGGCGGATCAGGCTTTTTCCAGACTATGACTATTTGATCAGTAGGCTTACCATTCTTGGTCAATCTTCGTGCTTTGTGTACCCCGTCTAATTCATAGGCCCACTCTAGTGGATACCCGTGACTGTACCTGTAGACTAGGTATTCATCCATCTTCTTGTTCCGTGTTGGATTATCTAGAGGGGGAGAGCTTTACATCACCTATTTTCCCTTGTAGAAGAGCCTCCACAACCTGCTGCTTCTCTCTTAAAACATACACATATGGGGAGTTGACATGTGGACGTACCACGCCTGCAGTGCCAGGCGGGTACACCTTGCTCAGTTTCTTACTCCACACAATCCTGTCAGCCACACTCGTGCCTTTAGGGAAGGTCAGACGTGTATACTGGCTCCTTGGTGCTATGGGACGCCTTCCACCCTGTTGTTCACCAGGCTTCTGTTTCCCTTGTTTCCTTCTCTGGCTCTTATTTACCACCTCCACAAACCCATCATCACTGGGTGGTGGGGTGACAGTGTCACTGGTCACGGTAGGGGAGAGCCCTGAGGGTCCAGCAGCTACCTCCTCCATACCTGCTTCTTCAGGCGGCGGTAATTGTTGCTCTAACCTCTTCCGATACCTGGTGTACATTGATAGTCATATGATGATGATTAACACGACAAATGGCAGAGCAGGCAGCATGCCTTACCAATCATCAGCGCCAACAGTCATAAACCTGCTCTGAGGGGTAGAGCACTCTCAGTGGGTTTGAGAGTGCTCAGACGACTTGGATAAACACTTGGATATTCCACTTGGTTGGTTGGGACTCGCAGAGGGTAGCCCTCAGTGACTTATTCTCCTATGTGGACAGAATGTCCCCTAAGACAGCCTAGCCCTGCTACAAGGGTAAACAGATGCCCAAGTCAAGTGGCCCCCCAGATTTTACAGGTAACCGCATGGGCCACTGGACCGTTCCACTTGACCTGTTGAAATGGCGAAGTGAGAAGAATAAGAGAAAGTGGGGAAGATAAGTCTTATAACTAGGAATGTACAGTTGCTGTGTACAAAGCTGGCATCATTGAAGTGTTGGCGGCTGTCAACCTCCCGCCAGGGAAGGAATAGGGCTGACCGTTCGGTCAGTGTTCTAACCGCAAGGGTCGGAGGCCCGTGGGGGTCAGGTTACGGTCCCACCACTCTCCTTGCCTGAAGCAGTGTTGCCTGAAGCTGTGATGCCCTGTGGTTCTTGTTAGAGAGTCTTACAGTGAGTCCCAGGTACACTT